>UZAM01010393.1:210-10903 GCA_900618415.1 Soboliphyme baturini | reverse complement strand
AATACAAAAACATATTCCGTTCATTTTTGGCTATACTTACATCCCTTGGTGATTTTTTACCTCTGTACCTATATTCTGTCTGTGTCCATCTACCTGTATTTTCATCTCACTGCCGTCCTAATTGTGTCAGTCCATCTATTTTGAAAACAAACATCATCATCCACACATACATCAGATACACTTAACTGCTTCTAAACATCTCTTTATCATGTGTTTCTCTCAGATGATGATTGTGTTTCTGCTATGTATCTGTGTATATGCCTGTTTTTCTACGCATCTGTTGATTAGATCTGCCTCTAGCCATTATCCATTCATCTCTCACATATGCATTGGTTTTTTACTAATAGGTATCAAACATCGCTCGAAGAAGCTGATCAGTTGCGCACGAATTAAACACTGTAAAGCGCATGGGTAATATAAATAAACTAACAAGATGTTCCGGTAGTCATACAATAATCCTGGTTATCTGTATATAAAAAATGTCAGCTGTGAACCATTCTCTGACAAGGAGTCAAGAGTCCTTGACCACATGTACCAAAAAAAGGAAGTGAAGGAAAGTGTTGAACCGCTGGATTGTCGGTTTCCCTTACACTTTCGTGATGCGGTTATTTCTGGTTGCCTTCTTGTCATAAAGTTAATGGTGAGGCGATAATTTCTAATTTAATTTAATTTAATAATTTTCATGCCATTAGCCAAGAGTGTCCCATTTTAAAGGCCGAGTCTACAATCATGTGGCAAGCATAGTGTGTAGTCTACCACTTAATTTCCACACAGTCGTAGTCTCTTATGAACCATGAAAGGAAAAAAAGCGTACGACCCGCCAGGGGCTCGTACCGGGAATCTCTCGGCTCTGAGTCTGACGATCTACTGCGTCAGCAACCACGTACTGCTTTATCAACGTCAAGAAGAGGTAGTATTCAATAGAGGTTTCTCTCTGAAACGGTTGTCAGGACTTTCACAATTACAATAATGTGCCTGCAAATTACGAAATTATTTCAGTCCACTGAAGCAAAAAAGTTTGCTCTGCACAGGGAAATAAAATATGGCTTTATTATAAATAGTCAGAGCATAATTAATTAAGATTGCTACAAGCGTTATTCCACGACCAAGCACGTTCTTAATTGTAGCTACTGAACCGACACAAACTTCTGAAAATACTGCAGTGCATCGATCAGCTATCAATAAACATGTGTGCAGACGCTACTGGTACAGAGAGGGTAAACCACGGCTTCAAATCGACCTTTACTTTTGAATTTGCAGAATATTACTGTGACTTTAACAACAATGACAAACTAGGAGCGGTAAAATTTTCAGGATTAAATAGCAAGATAATTTCCTGATGCTTTTCTTTCTAAACAATCAACAGTATTTGTATTTCTATGGTTGAAACTCTTATGACACTCTAAGTGGCATGGCCTAAAAAATCCGAACATTCACACGCCTCATTACTATTGGATTTGTTCTATTTCTCGCGTTATAAGTCAGAGAGAAAACTGCATCTTTCCGTCACAACTGCAACAACTTTGCAGCAAATATCGTTGAAAACAATATAAAATCAGTAAAGGCCACGTCACGTCTGTTTTTAAACCGTTTCTAGTCTGTCTGACTTAATGAAAACTCCGTACCTGGAATTTTGCCTATCGTCACCGTCGTCATCTAACGTAATGGAATGTTCTTCGACGCCGCTTTCTCGTCTGTCATCCATGCCACCACGGCATGCTTTCATTGATGATCTGCGCTTGGGTTGGATGTCTGAATGATCCATATTCAAAGAAGGTAGATATATGTCTGCATTACCCTCAGCAGTGACTCACCAATAGAAAAACCACGATTGCAATAGCCGCCTTCAACGCTGCCAGAAAATGTCACGGTCCGCGCCATCTCGGCTACACCAGCATCCCCGCCTGTTCCGCAAGGCGCCTCCAACATCAGACTGTCAGCGCCGTCCGGAGATCCCATCGATCGATTTGACCAGTGTATGCCATTCACCTCTTTGAAGTCGCCACACTCCATTGCGCGGCGAATGACGGTGAGTTTGATCGAGTCGGCATAGGGGTCTAACGACTTCATTGTGTAACGCAGCTGGTTCAACGCGTCTTGATTGGACATGCCTTCCAAACTGCATTCGTTCACCGCTATCAGCTGGTCATCCACTTTTAGGCGACCATCCTAAAACAAATCACCGTTGAAAATGGAACAAAAAAATAGAGCAGCAGGACAATCAAACCAAAACAGTTTAAAAGTTCGGAAACTAACTTATACCAGTGCTGGGGACGGTCGATCGTGGTGACCGCCTTTTCTTAATTTGAAGTTCGAGAAACGCAGAACCTAACTTAATGAAGGCCCTTAACAACAACGTGATTCTTTAAATTGATGATTGCATCATGTATAAACAGTAACGCGAAATTCTGATGGGTTTTCCGGATAGCTTAATGCTTTCGTATATTCACATGAATTACGTAAGTAGTAGGGAAGTAAACTACAAAAAATACATATTTTAAACGTAATCAAACGAAAACGGTTGTTTTCGTTTGCTTTTACAGAAAACTTCACCACATTAAAAAAAATTTTGATTCCTACTTTTGTAGGTCATCATCTCTAACATTATCATGCGGCAAAAACTTTTGAATAAGTTATCTCTAATTAAATTTGATAAAAGTATGCTTCATTGGCTTAGCGACTACTTTAATATAAAAAAGCAATTTGTGACCATCGTATCACATAACTTATGTCAAGTCAGTTTCTCTGGCTGGCAGCAAGGCGCCTTATTATCTCCCACTGTCGTCATACTGTACATTAGCGACCTGAGGATCATTAATGAAAAAAATTGATCGGCTGTTATCCACCACCATCACTAACATATTAAAATTAACAGTACATTACAAATCATCATCGTAAAAGAACTGTTTCCGCTGACCAGAAAAAAAACAAGCCATTGTCACTGCAAAGTAGGCACAAGGCAATATGACCAAACCTCAAAATAAAGACAGCTTAAAACTAAAATCGTTCTTTAATGACTGAAATCAGTGACACTGAATTAGATGAATAAACTGTTCAGGCAACAGAATACACGGTACCGGCTGAACGGTAAACGCTTAAAGTCAGACGACAGGTTAGACAAAACCTACCGTAGGTACCTACCTTATACGCAGCGCCTCCATGGAGGACCGATTTTATAAAAATGCCCAGGTCAGATGGATTGACGTTTTCAGTATTAGTGGCATTAGACGTAACGCGACCTTTGACACTGATACCCAAGCCGGCACTGCCACTGTCGTTTAACGGAATGTCAAAGAGAAGAATCCTTTTGGGTCGTTCGTATTTCGTGTCATTGCCGTTGATCTCCTAGTAGCGAATGTAGTCAATAAGCCGTCAACTCAGAAACCGAATTCTTCATAACAGGGGGACAGTCTCTGGTGCGGCTTCTTACCAGGTGTCGCGGCAAGATGGACGGAGAGTTGCATGACTCCTGCCGAGATACAAGCAGCTCTACGTAACGACCTTTTTCGATTGAACGCAGCAATTTCACTACTTCAGGTTGCGTCAGACCTTCGACTGGCTTTCCGTCCACCTTCAAGTATAAAAAGTCTATTGGCTAATGTGGACTATTAATAAGTTCATCCTACCTTTAAAACACGATCACCAGCCCGAAGACGACCATCTTTGATCGCCGAGCCACGAGGTAAAATGTTCTTTATGCATACGGGAGATTCCACCCCTTCAGCGGAAGCGAAATCTCTGCTAGTAAGTGTAAAGCCGAGGCCGTCCTCAGTCTTCAGCAGTTTTACAGTGATTTGCTTGCCAAGCTTTCGTGTATTTCCCTTTTGCAAGGCGGAGAGACATGTCTAAATGAAAGAAGATCGATCAATACACAGCAGCAACAGGTCATTTTAGCAATAATATTGAATGCGATACCTCGGAACCCTTCGAAGAAGCCAGACCAGAAGCGCCCTGCTGCTCTACGGCGGTCGGGTTCAATTCGTGCGACCCGGCGTTGCTCACGTAACGAAGAAGTTTCACCGACAACGGTTCATTGTTCGGTAAGTGATTAACAAATGATGTCACTCTATGAAAGGTACAAGTAGTAAGCGTCGAGAATAAAACTCAACACAATCTATGATACCCTTCGAACGTGTCAAACGATGCCACGCGTAGACCGTTCAACTCTGTCAGTTCGTCCCCGGCAATTATTTGATTATCAAGACCGAATCGACCATTGGCGATTACCCGACAAACTCTGATAGCACATAATCTGTAAACGAAAACTCCTTACACAGTGACATTAAGAGCAACAGGATCATATCCAGATAAAATTTGAGCTTGTCAAAAGGAATTAGTTCTCTAGACCCACTGGCCTACGTACGATGCAAGGAGAATGACTTTTATATAGCTAAAGGAACATGCGCTCCAAAAACAACCTCTTACTACAGAACGGATACAAGTACAGTAAATGACATGCACTGCTATATCTGCCTAATTACCCATTATTCTTTACAATGAGCGAAGCACGCAAAATTCAAAAGTCGAAACCAGCTGAAGCAACGAAACGAACTTGTGACTAGGCCCATGGCTTTGGCTGTACAGTGAACATCTCAGAGTAAATTCAGTTTGGCTACTGCAATGATGACGATACAAAAATGATAAAAATGAACATTACAGAAATGTATAATTTTTCTACGTGGGAACGCCCAGATAAGTATGCAGTGAGGATAATTGCTGCTGGTGTCTACTGCAGAAGTCTTGTCGTATTCCATTCATTACATCAAGCAGACCGGAATCAGACGTGGCTGTGAGTTTGATTCTATATAGCTCGCTACTATTACATATCAGTAAAAAACGACCACCACGTAACACGATGATATAAGTAAAATTGTCGACACAGACGTACATTCGCTAACTGCACAGTCTGTCGAGCGAACGAGCAAGCGACCACAACCGTTTGCGCCAAAACATAACAAACTGCCAACGGACAAATCACAACTGATCATGGTGTGATCAAATATAATGACCGATGCGTAATAAGGTTATCAATGGTAACGGTAAAGGATCTGCTGCCAGGTCTTAGGACTTTGACACGAACACAAAATTCTGTACAATACGTACCTTCCGCTGGTGTCCAACATAGTTTCGAAGTCGATCCCAACAGGGCGCCAGAGATCACATGGGGAAACACTGAATTCATGTTCCTGTTTCAGTCTGAAATATGTAGGTAAGAAAATGAATGTTAGTGGCCAACGAACGGCTGTCGTTTACCCAACAGCGGAACTAGAAGAGGCAACAAGTGGCCTTGGCAAACCACTGGCGTGTGCCGGTGCGTTTCCGTACTAAAAGAACAGCAACCATATCTGGCGTATCAGACGGCGATGATCGACTACAAAACAACGAACCTTCACGTAATACTCGCTGCTGGTTTCGGCGGCGATTTCCAGCCACTTTTCGGTCAGGCGCGACTTCCGTAGAGAGCTCCGGAAGAATCGATTATTAACAGCACGGCTGCCGGCAGGAAGCTTCTTGGACAGATGGCCATTTTTATCCGCCGCCGTATCCTTTTGGAAAAGAAGGTTAGCATGCGAGTAGGTGGAATGCAGAAAAGGTATCAAAATACAACACAAAAGACAGGTGCAACATACAAGATCAATGCTTTTGCTGATCACCGGGGCGACGCTGCCGCGATCCGTCGAGAAACCACCAGCCGTCTCTTTGACAGATGCTTCACCGGATGAAACGCCATATTTCTGTTTGCCAGGTTTATCGTTGCAAGACAACGACGGGTCCGAGCCTCTGCGTACCATCAAAGAGCCAGAGGCTAAACAAAAAAAACAAATCGAATGCAATTGATTAGTAACTCATAACGGAACCGAGACTGAACATTAATTGAGGATTATTTGCCATAGCAGCCAAAAGTTTTCACGTTAACAGCTGACTAAGTGATCAGAACTGCGTTGACGAAGCAGTACGATAGCTCTTCATTTAGTCCGAAGAGCAGAAGTAATTTATATACACAACAACAGGTAGCAAGGGCCACCATTCGGGATGAATAAAATTTACATTTTATTTTATTTTCTATACGGAAAATTCCACCCTGTGATCGCAATGATTGTGCTGCTCAAAAAAGTCGACTGTTCCTTTTCTTCCTTCGCATTTTTTTCTCTTCACCTCTTTGCTCCGCTTGCTTCTATTTTTTCTTACTTAAATCAATCAAGATCATTAGTATGAGCAATGGTAGTTAGCACCATCACAAATTAGTCTCATCGCAGATCGAGTAAACAAGAATAAAGTCAATAAAATAGTTCTTCTGGTTGTTCCTGTGTCATGTATTCAGTGTCGCTTTTCCCTTATTTATGCTCATTCAGTTGTTCTACCTCTTTCTGTTCTGTGCCATGATCTTCTGGTTACATTTGTTCGTATTTTGTAATCTATTCACCCTCACTGTTTTTCGTGTTCTCTATCTTTTTCACTTATCTTGTTCTTCTCCACGGATGATCAGTAGACCAGTCAAGCCTATTCGCTGGTGGTCGCTATCCGCACGAATCATAAACTAAAACTGTTCTAGGGGCAAAAATAACGAATCATCTATTTCCAGTTTTCTTTGCAATTTTCACTATTGTTCTTGGCCCTTTCCGTAGCTGCGTTCTTCTTGTTTTTCCTCTTGTCTTTCCTGCACCCATGTCTGATTGACACTGTCTTCTTGCAATTTTCTTTCGCTCTCACAAAAGAAGACGAAACAACTACTAATTTTTCAGCTGACGGGCAGAATACCCTAAGGGCGGCCAAGAATGACCCGTGGCAAATGTCTTGAAGGATTGTACTTAAGAATCCGGTTACGTTCCACCAAAACTCAAACAATGACACAAGATCGGGAACATTGGAGATTGTGTAAGATGTGTGTCTTCGCGATCCGAAAGCATAAGCGGTCATCGAGACTGAATGATTGACAGGTTATTCTCTTCGTTCATCATCTTCATTCTGTTCAGTCAACGTTTCTTCGTCTTGCATTTTCACTTTTGCCTCATCTCGTTTATTAGCATCTCTTCTACTTGTTTTTCTCATTTCGCTCTTGTTCTTTGTTCCAATGATGAATGTTCTTTAGAAAATCAAATTTATAAGCTCTCATCACAAACCGAAACCGTACAACAGGCAGATCATAAAATTCTGCACCGCTGGTGCTGAAACGCCATGAAGCCATGGCCTGCTTGAATGGTCCCCTAGGTTACTAGAACCCTGAGGATGGAACAGTGATGCCGGAAGAATTTGCAGAAGTGACAGCAGATAGTAGGATTCATTCTCTTTCCATTTTATCACCGCCCTTAGTCTCATTTTTTTACTATTGTTATGTTCTTTTGGTTTTCCGTATTTTTCTTGTTGCTATCTAATTGAAATCTTTCTCCTAGATCATTTTGTTTCTTTTCACACTATTTTCGAAGATTCTTTTGCCAGTTCTTTTTTATGCTTATCTTCTTGTCTTCCAAACAAACTCATTAACTTAATGAAAGATGAATGCCACTGCACAAAATGATTCCATCACAAATCGAAACCGCACAGCGGTTGCTGGATCATAGCATAACATCTTTTGGTTCTCTTTCTCCTGCTCGCTCTGCCTCTTGTTCTTCTTCCCCACGTTATTATCGAGAACGATCTGTTTATTTTTGCACATCGTTCGTGCTATTTTTCATGTTTTGTTTATTCTTCACCTCCTTGTGTTATTGTTGTTTATATTTTTCTTCCCTTTTTGACATCCTCTTCTACCTTCTCATGCATCAGCTTCTATTCTGCCCTGTTTTTAATCAATCGATCAGGTGTTCTGGTTTGAAAAATGATGGCTGACACCTGGGCGAAAAAGTCTCATAAGAAATTCAAACTGCACACAGAGAAAAGATAATGATTCTTCTTTCTTGATGTTATTCTGTATTCCCTTTCTGTCTTTTAGCACCTTGTTTAGGCCCATACTACCGCAGACAACGATGACACATGTCATAGCATAGGCCTATATGGCAATGTTACACCGCCCTGTTGATTCTACACCCCTGGGGGGGGGTCTATTTAAAGTCACGGCATTTGAGTACCATCACTGCAGCCGCGTATCAACAAGGCATTTCCCCACCCCAACTAGAACTTGCACCTCAAACAAAATATATGCTCACGGCACCACGAGTAATGCTACTTAACCTGAAAGCATAATGTCATCTTTATCATTTAGCTGGTTCTTCAACTTTTGTTTATACTGTTCTGGTCTTCTCCTTCTTCTTCTTCCTCTTATACCATGTAGCCGTGACTTCATTAAATAGCCCCCTTAAAGGACTAGAAGGGGGCGGTGCAGTGCTGTGGTACAACCCGTTGTAAAGGCTTCTACCGGTCTTGTTCGATTACATTTTTGCCGTGTCAATTCGCTATCACTAGTACACATGTTAAATTTAAATACACTTTATGCACTAATAACAAAACAGTCACTAAGGGCACTATTCAGCTGCATGAGATTTGCTGTGGCTTTCATCCGCAACTTGTCTACATATTATTACTTTTGACAGTAGTTAAGTGGCTCATGCGAAGACAAGTTACAAGTACAAATCGGCAATGGGTTTACTCTTGGGTTGACGTTGTTTATGTCTAACAACTGTCATGCAAAAATGTCCCCTGTAATGAAAATAAAAGTTTGACTCCGACATGCAGTCTACCATACATCACACATGAGCGGTGAAATTTGCATACACTTACGAGGGAGGATGGACAAGTCATGAACGGCGACCGAGTTTTCATCATTCTTGATGTGAATGATGGTCGTGCAGTAGACACGGTCATCGGTGGTCGGTCGGTGCGCAGTCTTCGCGGTCTCTCTGGCGTTCACACGCACGACGTTGCTTTGGCTGCAAGCGGCACCAATGGAACTGACGCGATGACGCACAGAATCAGTGGATGAGGAAACGATTTTTGAACAAACGTTACTCGGATGCGACACACTACCTCCAATACCAGCGGTAGAATTGACAACGCCATTTGCAATGTTAGAACAATGGAGATGATCATTTTCTTTGAACGTGGCTACCACCTAAACAAGCCATAAATGAATTCATTTTTCTCTGCACTGTTCACAAAGAAGAAACACAGACGTTACAAGGTTTCCAGCCAAAAACGGCAAGCTTCATCTTTTCATCATTAAACGAATATTCTTAGACTTCATACATCTTAAACAATGCTCCCTCAACAAACCAATATCCTCTTCGCCGCTCGTAATTGTATATCAGAAACAACTTTACCTTCAACTTCAGTAGCACATCTACCGCCCGTGGATCATTTCACTTTACGCGGATAAAAACGGAAAGATAGAAAATTAACAACGGGACACCGAACATCGAACGGTGTTTCTAGCGACGTTCAAAAGCGTAAAAACGAGTTTTAACAATCTGATTAGTCGATGCTTAAGCTGACACAAAAAATCAGTCGCTGACCGGCCACGTTTGCCCTGCGATGCCAATGTAGAGCACCGTTCCAGGACACCGTAAAGAAAAGGCAACTTCTTCGAAGCAAATTCTGCAAGTGAAACAACACTGATATTCCGCAGCACCTCCGCTGATTCTCCCACTTTATTCAAAGTCTTCGTAAGTACTCATCACCCTTTCGAATTAACTAAGAACTGAGTCACAGTTCACCTGTTTTTTTGTTAAACCTGATCTGTTGTCACCTATGTGTTGAATGATAGACGATTTTACAATTTGGATCACGGATCTCTAACCACTAAATTTCGAATCTTCTGACTTAAATCAAGATGACTGACAAACGACAAGGACATAGGTGACTGACGCCAGTTTTACTCATTGTTAAATAACGATATCCAACGCATTAACTTTCACCCCAGTAAATAAATCTTTGAATTTATGATTAATGATCAGACGGACAATCAGAAAAGAAATATAATAACCAATGACAAAGCACCTGTTCCTTGTCTTCCAAGACCGCCGTAACTTTATCGTCCGGATCGAGAATGCCGCCATCGCTGATCGATTTGAAATGCTGCACATCGACCACTGTATCGCAAGGCTAAACAGGTAGCACATCGTTACTTTAAATTTAACGCAGTGATCATCTGATAAGCAGCAAAACAAAAATTATCATACTTAACTGAACATGTATTCACAAAGCAAACACAGAGCGGAGCGTATATTCAACCGAGAATGCTATCTGAAGAATGCCCCCACAATTCTACAGTAGCAAGTACGCCTGCTTCACGCACAGGCCTAAATGACTTTAAATACATAAAGATATCACCATCAAACATGCATCGAGTACCAGGTCTGTCTTCATGATCATTTTAAATTAGCAGCAAGTACTACTATGGAGAAGGGAAAAATCTAATAATATACAAATATCATTAAAGCATCAGTAACAACGTTTTCGATTCTGAGTTCGCTTTCGAATTGTAGCTAATAAGCTGATCGCGTTTCGCCGTCATGACACAACTACGAAATAATAGCAGTCCAATCATCAGCATTTCGATGTCATTCATTATCATCCATTTCCATATCTTAGTCACAATCCTCATAATAATAATCATCTTTAACATTGTCGCCGTTTTATCGATCGTTACTATCACTGTTACGGTCAAAAGCAGTAATCATTAACATCTTCATCTTCATCTTCCATCGCCGCTTCTCCTTTCGGGTCGCGGAGGCAGACGCGTCAGACAGAGCCTCCAACGTTC
>UZAM01010379.1:7538-18073 GCA_900618415.1 Soboliphyme baturini | reverse complement strand
TACAGTTTTGTTCAGGAGTCAACCTCAGTCATGCTTCTGTCTAAGGAGTCATCATTCAGGCCATCGGCTGCATTCCAAAGCAGCAAGTACTGACCACAAAAGACTGGTGAACGGCGTTCATGTACAACAAGGATCGATCAGATGAGTGCCGTCGTTGATGAATGACAACTGAGGATAAAACAAAGCTGGACAAAAAAGTGGGTAGTGCCTTCCTAGAAACATGGCACCAACCTCCCATAATGCTCCTTTCTCCTGTACATTGTCTCGCGTTCCTTCGATACGCCTTCACTCTACCAAGCGATTTCCGAAGCTGAACGATTCGCTTTCCTGATGTTCCCGATTCGTACAGCTATCGGTTATCCTCCTTACTAACCGTACCGCCGACTTTGTTCAAAGAAATTTCACGTAGAAGTCGGTTTTTGTTCGTTTCCTTGATATATACATGAATATATAGGGAATACATATACACGTATATAAGGTATACATATAACAAGCAATGGCAGAAAAGAACGATATATCATCGAAAATGGAGCGCTTACCTAAATTTCGTTTCATCTCTTCATTACTGACGAAAACGTCCACCTTTCCGCCGGCCAGCTCAAAGCATCTTATGAGCAAAAATACACAAAGAAACATCAAAATAAACTGTGACTACGAAAACTGCGCCGGACGCAGAGCATTGTCAACATCGAAGCGAGGTTGAGATCGATGACAAAACCATAACTTTAAAAGATGACAGGATTATAACTGGTACGCGAAACGGTCCATAAGTACAATCGGCCACCATACGAAGAAACGTGACGTGCAAGTTACGCCCATCATGACCCCGTTCTAGCGACAGCTCGAACCTCGAGAAATACTAAGTAGCATTTTTGCCATCGGACAATTGACGGAAATTACTTGTAAATAATTAACGATCATGCTGTATAAGAAGCAAAAATCTGGTCGTCTATGCGCAGAATAATAGTACGCTCCATTAGTTTTTTTCCAAATAGATTGAAGCTTCGAAGAAAAGTTGGGAATATGATACAGTTTTGATCCTTGAGCAATATTTGTTAAAATTGTGAAAGTTGGCATGTTTTACGCATAAACATTTTATTAATGACTAAGAGATAAATGAAATCTTGGTAGATAAATAGTAAACATAGCCTGTTCTGGATATTTACACAGTCATCATTCTCAAGGATTTCGAGTCTATAAAATAATGCTATTTGAGTGCATGAATGTCGATAACTCATCTTATAAGATCTACATTTCCAGTGATTTTATAAGAAGCACGAGGCATCCAGTGTGAAGTTGTTTTTTTCTACTGTACATTTTCAGCGTTCTTGTTTGTTTCATTTATTTGTTCTCATCTTATTCGCACTTAATATCTGATTTTAATGGTTAAGATCATGTTTGTTCCCCTTATCTCCTGTTAATATTGTGAAATGCTAAGTTATTTTCCTTCCTCCTTTTACAAGATGCATTCTTGAATGCTTACAGCCGATACTTGCCGAATGTGACATTGGTCCAATTATCGATTTTTTAGGAACTGCATTTCCACTCTGGTAGCGGGGCAGCTCACTTTGAAGCTAACGCTATTTTTGTTGATCTTTAATCAGAAAATTGACCTCTGATGGTGAGTTTGGAAGTCTAGCGCAGAAAACCTTAAAGAACTTCTACCAAATCATTCAGTTCTTTTTCGGGGTTTTCTATCGGTCGATAGAGTAAGCAGCAGTTGTCGTTTCTTCCTTTTACGAAGCAGTCAGTGGACACAGACGAAAGATTTCAATTGCGATCCTCCAATTTTAAAAAGTGGCGCTTCGACCTTAATGGATTCTCGGATCACGGAGTTCCGGATATAGTGTTGCCAAACGCATTGCGCCAATAATTCTTCTGAGAAATCCAATTACGGCCAATTTTTCTTTTCATCTTGTTTTTTCGATCACTGATTAAGTTTCAGAATTAAAACAGAGGAAGAATAAAGATAATTTGACTACGACCAGCTTTATTCAACGATCTGGTTACATTTTTGTTTCCACGGTACAGTACAATTCACGAATTACTCTATTTGCCATACCAATTAGACGTTCAATCTTTAATACCAAACCTCCGTCACTCGTAAGTACGATCCCCGGGGTTATTTGAACCTCTCCATATTTCTGCGAAGTGCAACGAGCAGAGTATCAAGACACCACAGCTACTCGAAATTTAGCTGTATTTATTCGCCTTCCACTGATCGCTACTCTGCTCTCGAACACTTATTCGCCTCACAGTTGATCGTCTCTACAGTAGTTCGGTGACACTGCCTCGGTACACCTCGGGCCATTGGTTCTCCTTTGTTTCCACAGTCGTGAAATCGAAGGATGCAATTCATGATAGTTGTATGAAGCGTCTATTTTGCTTTCGCGCACAGCTGATCCTCCGTATAGTAGTTCGGTGGTTCCTATCTCGTTTCATCTTGCGCCGTTGGTTCCCCTTTGTTTCCACTTTCGTGAAATTGAAAGACGGAATTCATGGTTTCATGGAAGAACTGCTTTGCAATCTGTTTCATATACATTACACATGCACATTTAATATGGTACAATGCAGAAGATTCTCCGTGATACAACACATGAGGGCATTGGTAATTAGTAATAAAAATTGTGCAACACCTCTTAAATTATGGTGAAGTTGGATATTAGGTCTTTAGTTTTTCGAAGCATCTACCAGAATAAGAACCAACCATCCTGACAAGATACTGAGTTGAATCAGCGCATTTGTTTTTTTGTGGTGGTTACGGCTGGCCTGCAATGAACTGTTCGATCTTACTTTCGTTCAGCCTTTGATTTTTTTGTCGACCAACAGTGAATTTCTATATGGATGGATGCTGGGAGACAAAAATGTATGTCTTGATGCCATCCCTCTGTGGTATCATTTGTCTTTGGCGGGCTGAGCCCTCCTGGATAGTGTCAAAGCAATTCTGAAGTGTTGTTGTTTTCGTACCTGACGTCGATTTTAATGGCCTTCGAAGTAGCCTATTAACATTTGCCCATCTGTCTGATAAGTTGGGTAGTTTGGTGATTGCGACAATGGTTGCAGATTATTCATAAGGGCGAGAGTGACAGATGATCATTATCGGATCCGCTGTCGTGCACCAAAAAATTGTCATCACAACCAAACGACCGCCTGTACTCTTCCGGCAGGTCGAGGAAGGCTGGTTGGACTCGGTAGTCCGGCACGCGACTAGACTCTCTGGCGCCCTACTGTTTACCTCATGGCAACCATGGATGGCAATTTTCCAGCTACTGCATGTGACAACGCTGCAGAAGCTAAGGCCACAATCTCTTGGGTAGAATCCTGAGACTTTATGTTGCATTCCTGTAGTTCTTCAATAAATCTACTTCTGCTTTGGCGGGATCAGCAGCGTGGTTGTGTTTCCAGATTGACAGAATGAAGCGCTCATCCGATGTGTGCAATCTGGCACGACGTTTGTTCTTCCGGCTGAGTTTGTACTTTCAAATAAGTCAATTTCCTCATCTTTGCTAAAAATGACCCAGGTGCAGTATCTTAGGCATACCTTTCGTACTCCAAATCGGCTGCAGAGACATTTCTTGCCGATTATCCATTGAATTACTGCAACTACTATAACAATTGTGTTCCCTACCAACTGTTATGAAATGTTCAGCAATTGTACAGGGATCAGCTGTGCGGCGAGCAAATTTATGTTCCCCACTTCCAACCATTGCCTTTTTCGTTGGAAGCCTGTTGAGTGCGCTCTGGTGATTCTTTTCGGATTATGGGAGCAGGAGACTTTGGACTTCGGCCGCCGAGCCTGATGCGCACTTAGCTTTGGCTACTGTTGACTTTCTTATTCACACGCCTAATGAACAGTTTTGATAAAACGCACCCTCTAAGGAGTCTAGTCCCACGGTAGAGGATTTCGACTTTACATCGTTCATCCTGACACAGTTCCTGCTATCGTAATACAGCGATTGAATAGTGTGCAGCAGCGGACTATCTCTCCTTTACTCCCATTTAGTAGATTTCCACAATCATGGGAAATCATTCTAATTACATTAAAAATTCCAATGAAATTTTCCGATGATCAATATTCTGAAGTAGCTTCAGCCATGTGCATTTTTCAAGTAGACGCGAAGATATGCAGCCGTAGTGTTCCAACATTCAGTATCAATTCACTCAAGTAGAAGTTAATTAAAAATTCTTCAACCATGGGATGACTTTCGGCGATGTGCAAACTAATCTTTCGCTTCTAGCCCGACTACGTTTATGTTCAGAGTTAGAAATCTTTAATGCTCTCATCTGTGTGTAGTTTTGGGCATCGCCAATATCCATTATATTCAGGATGGAGGCGCAGTGAGTTAGTAGGTTCTTTTGCACTCCAGAGTTAACAGTCGCCTGGCACGGCGAAAATTTTTTTTTATTAACAGCTAATTCCCTTGAGCGATGAGTTCACTCTACTGCGGTTCTTTACAATTCGCCGAGAATCGGAGAGGGAATCGCTGGCCTAAGAGAAATAGGAACAAAACAACGTTTCTCTGTGTCCATTACGGAAACGCGCGAAAACTTGGACCATGCCACGTGACGTGTACTCCTTATGACTGTAGATCCCTTTGATGAGCCTGGTAGCTGAATAAATTGAGTGCAAGCAAGTGGAAGGTGCAAAGCGTAAATGAAAATTGCACAATATGTCTTGAAATGTAGCGACTCAAGAGTAGCAGGTTCATCGTTGAGTATTGCACTCTGCATTGGTGGTCAAACAGAAAACAACATGTAACATGGCTTATTCATAAATAGCGCAAACAGTTTGGCTAGAAAAATGATTGTCCAATATCGATGTTTCAGGCCGTGTCCCGTTTGCCTTCCTCAAGGTAGAGGGGCTGCTTGATTGACTTTGGAAGTCTTTTTTGTCGTTAGTGGCGGATGTTTCGTGTAAATCCAGAAAGCCGTGATTAAGCTGAATCATTCCTCAATCAATAATGTCATGGCTCTCTCATGATAGAATCATCGCTGTTTGCTGATAAGCAAAATACATTGTAAAGCGTCCCGATCATAGTTTAAATTCAAATTTTCTTAATCGTTTTAAAAGTAGCAGGTGTTCTTCAAGATAAGTTCCAAGGAGATATCAGAACACACATTTTTGGTCTAACGCTTCAAAATATTCGATTTAAATATACCACATAAACTCCCATGATCGATTTTCCTTTCGCGTCGCTGAGGGAGACGCGTCAGGCAGTGCTTCCAACGTTCCCGATCCTGTACCAGAGTCTGAGCATCGGCAAAAGACAACTGGAGTCTGGAACAGACTCCGTCCATATATTTGCGCCAGGTTTAATCTTGGCCGTCCCCTGGGCCTTCTGTCAGTCGGCTGAGCAAGCAGTAGTTGCTTCGCCTTCCTTTCTGAAGGCATTCGCACAACGTTCCCTAACCGTCGCAGCTGTGAAGGTGGCATCGGTGACCATCGCAGCAATGACGTTTTAACAAGACTCTGCACTTAAGAGAGACAGCTGTTTGTAATTTTCAGCAGCTACACTCGCAGTATCTTATCAGTCTAGCCGTTTACTGAGAACGTCGCGAAGAATGCTATATAGCTAAGTGAACCCTTAATATGCGAGTTCACCACATAAGTTTTGTGAAGTTGTGATAGGAATTTTTAAGGTAAAAATTCAAACGCAGAAGAACAAATAATCTTTCATTGAAGTTATTTCTTCAGAATCAAGCGCTACGGATACGGAACGCCTAATTCATCGACCAACTGTTGGACTCATTCGCGAGCGACTTGAGTCATATCTCTAGCGACGGCTCTTACAGGCCGCTTCGAATTCCATTTCGGTTGTGCTACAGACTTGGAATGGACAGAAGAAGGGCATTGAGATCATCACCTTGACATGTCAAATTCGCTAGACTAGTGAACATATATTCGTCGTTCCGGATAGTACTGACCGAAGTATGCCAAAATCAGCCAGTGTCCATTCGGTATGGATGACAAACCATGCAAGCATCTGCATGCCGTATTCTCCTATTTTTTGGATGCGGACTGCTGCAATACAGTCAGTCAAGAGTCCACCAAAAAAGAGATCCTTTGCGATCGCCAGAAAACGAATTTTGTTTGTCATAGTGATTAAAACCAGATGCTGGAAATACACTAGGGAAATTTCGACCACAATTCTTTTACCCACTCATGATTTCAGCAGCTTACGGGCAGAGCACAGTTTCCCGTTCAAGAATATTTAAGCGAAGCGGTTCTCGGTTTCACGCACAACCAGCAGTCGTATCTAGGAATAGGAGACGGGTGAGCCAAGGATAAAAGCATGCAAGAATCAGGTTACGCTCACGATGTTGGCACTATTGAAAAACATTTGCAGTACAAGATATAGTATAGGAGTGTTATATAAGAATGGGAATGCGATGTGAACTCTCGGCATGTGTGTCCTGATTTTTTCCTTTCCTTGTTCTGTCAGGTTACATCCAATAATCTTGCCGTTCACTTGTAACGAACAATTTGTCACAACTGTATGCAAATGAGAATTTATTAAATTTTGCATACGTATATGCGTATATGACATCAATTACAGAAAATGATTGCAATTATGAATAAACTAAATCATGTAAACCATCCATAACAAAATTTATCGGTTAGGTTTACAAATAAAAGTGCACACATCATGAAAATTAAATACAAAATCCTGAAAGAGACAAAGTTGTAGCTCAGGTACACTTTCAGTATCCTTGAAAAGCGAGCGACCGCGTAGGACCTTGAGAACAGCAAACAACAGGATGATAAACTGTATATGTATGATAAAGCATACCAACTTGAAAAACAGCACATTCGAAAAATAAGCGAAATGTCTACAAACAGTAAGCAAATAAATATTATGAGAAAAAATATGAATGGGAATTTGTCCGAAGAAAGTAAGGAATGAGACAAGAAAAGGAGCAGCAGACTATTATAGCGCAGTAACAAAAAAGTAAATTCGAATATATGTCAGAGCATAAGGGAATAAGGGAATACACAACAAAGAGCATAATTAGGGATGAAAAGTAATTGCTTAGATTTAATAACAACAAAATCAGAAAACAATTGACGAGACAGCAGCCGAAGGAAACAAAACGCAAAAGAAAAGATGTGCCGGAAAAAAAACAAGACCAGCAAAGAATGCAACATGCGTAAAAAAAGAATTTATTTTCGGCAAAAATCAGAAGATGTGGAGGGACAGCAGCGACAATACAAACCCCGAAAGTGCAGGAAAAAAATAAACGGCGAGAGAACAAACAAGACCAGGACAAAATAAAGAATATATGTCGGAAGAGAAAGCAACTTACGGAAAGAGCTAGGAGATTAAAGTGCGACGTAGCGGTAAGCGAAGCAAAAGAGTGCTTACGGATGGAGATTGCTATACTGAGACGCAGAATACAAACAAGAGAGAACATAAAGCGCAGACGTCGTAGGTGGCGGAAGCAACCGTTTATGTTGCCGAACAAAGTGATCAAATAACTCATGACTTTGCAGCAACTGTTGTAAGTAACAATGAAAAAGAAATATGGATAGAATATAAATGAAGTCAGGAATGTACGTACAACAAGAGACTAACATACGGAAATAACTGCCAAGAGGTTGCTCAATGAAACACTTCTGAAAAGTGGGAAAGGAAAGCAAGATGATAGCAATACATCGTACGTACCAGTACTAAGTAAATTTAAATCAAACAAAAATGAGATAGAATAAAGGCAAAAACACAGCGTAGCGTACCGACAACAAACAACCGCTTATGATGAAGAGCAGAACATAAGTAGCAAGATGTCGGCCGCACCAAATAGGAATAAGATACACATACGACGACGTGTGCAGCACCAAGGTACATGCGGACGTTTAAAGTCTGAACGTAACGAAGAATGAGACCGAACAAAAGCAGACACAGCCTAAAGACAACACCCTCGAAAGGGATCGAACCCGGGACCTATTGAATCAAAGCGACCTCTCAATCAAAACAGTTTATTACTTTCTCTTCACGATTGATAGTTCAGTGCATCAATTGATTGCACCATGAACATGCAAGTGAAGAGAATGCAAATAAGATAATGAAAGACGAGAAATAATTTACAGAGAGCATGTAGATTCACAAAAATACGTTAAAAAATAGTGGTGGAAGTTAAGACAAAGGATGAACTAAGGAAAACAAGCGTGGAACAATGGGAAACCAGCTTAGAAATAGAATACAGCTGAAAACAGGAGAGGAATAATCAGACAAACCCAAGTGCATACAAAACTACTACCTACCGCGCGGAATGGCACACTTGGGATTGCAATCGCCAACGGGAAGGAAGCCGCATAACCATGATAAATGATAAATTAAAGCCTTCGGGCTCCGCAACTATCGACTGCTGCAGACCATCAACCATATTCTTGATACTTCACTAACAACCTATCTTGAAAAAGGCTGGTAAAACACGGGCCGAAACGTCGGCATGGGTCAGTCACTGGACTGACCATAGTACATTTTGCGTTGCATATGAGTAAACCGGGTTTTACGCTTCTTTTTCATGATGACCACAAACTCACGAACGAATTACTCTGTCACCCTTAAAGCTGATTGACGGATTTTCATGTCATGTTTCTGATCGGATGATATTTGCATTGCCTTTCGCGTTTTACCCTGCTTTCCGCGATAGGAGTAGTATAAATCCTCAAGAACATCCGACGCATCGTGTCGATAGATAATACCTGCATACTTCAAACACGGTAGAATGTTGAAGCAATTCGTTTAGACTGGCTGGAGGTGGTGCGTATATGTAGCTTAGTTACCATGCTGTACTTTCCCCCTTACAGCCTAGCTGTTGGCCGCCTTATCGTTTTCTTTCGAATAATCTATTCGTGTAAACATGTCATTTTTGCATAGAACCTATTCGCTAATTTCCGAATGCTGAAATTTTTGTTTACTCTTCGTATTGTCATATGATGATGGCAGTAGGTGTAGACCGGTGTCATCTGCGCATTGCCAGCTTCTCGTGCGAATGCTCGTCGAGAGGATGGTGAAGTGAGGAACGGCGGCGACGACGAACTGAAATGGCCAGTTGCTTCAAGGTGTGCCTGGACTGCGTCCAAGGTCCGAGCGTGTTTAACAGCCACGTTCGGCTCCGGGAGAATGTCGGCGTGTCGTTGGACTCGGACCATTGCGGCAAGCGCTTCGGGTGTCGTAGCCAATGACCATCATGTCTGACGGTCTTGTGTTGTGTTGTAGGGGGAAACGTGATCCTGCTGAAGGACGGCCGGCGCATCTGCGGTAGTGGCGCGGCGATTGGCAACGCACCACTTGTGCAGAACAAGTCTTATTTCGAAGTGAAAGTGCAGCAGACGGGTTACCCTTGATTTTGGTCATTACCACGCGCAACGACGTTTCGTTTTTAGGACAGTGGGGCGTGGGCGTTGCGCTGCGGGATATCGACCCCGATTTGTTACCCCTCGGCCGTGACTCGAAGTCATGCGTTCTGCGAAACACCGGTGACGTGTTCTTCGACGACCGACTCGTCGATTCATTCGAGCACGAGGTCGAGGAGGGCAGCGTTGTGGTAAGCATTCGATTCGACAACTTTATATTTAAAACGTGTCAGTGGTCGAGCTGGTCGTGTCTTGAAGATTGAGGGTTTCTTTCTCTTAAATGAAATTACTGAAACAGTCCATTTTCCCACGCTACTGCCTAAAGCGTTTCTTAAACGGCTTTATAAATTCGGATTCACAATTAAACAACTCAGTATTGTCTTGATGGTTGTGTCATCGTCGTCGAAGATTAACAGAGATTAAGCATGAAATCGATCCAAATTTATGATGTTCATTTTTAAAAATGTCCAAATTAATATTAGATATTGTTCACTCTTGCGGCAAAGGCCATGTTCCTTTGTCGCAAGCAAGCCTGCCACAGGAGGTGTTTCCAAGTTTTATACACTTATATGCAACATGACGATGGTAAAGTGTTGCAGCCGATAAGTTTCATTCCTGGTAACGTCGTTAGAAATTAATGCGTTAGAGATCAGTCTAGATTATGGCAGGATAAAGTTTTCTTGATGCCTTAATCCTGAATTACATTTTTGTGCCACTCAGTCGCGAGATCAAATGTTACGTAACAAATTACTAATTGTACCTTAACTTTCGCTTATATCGAGCGGTGAGGAGTTTTCGTTGCACATGCACGTAAGATGTTTCCGTGCTAGAATACGAAAAGACTCCTTTCTTACTAGCTTCTGCATCATAAACTGTTTGTACGCCTGAGCATGTAAAATACCGAACTACTTCAGAATTTCAAGGGATATTGCACCGCTCTCTTGCTCCAAGTTACACAAGGGCGCCATTTAGGCAGGGAATGGTTCATTGGTGTTTGAGCACCTGAGATGCAGCTTGCCATTTTGCCCCCCTAAGGCCACCGCGCTCATCACGAGCAGTGTTAAGGAGCTAGTACTTCTCATATGCTTCCGCATAAGCATAATGTTATGATGTTATGTTATACGACGGTATCTGACAAGGAATAGGACTGTGCATTTCTCCGCCTTGAAATCGGGTC
>UZAM01010371.1:0-12522 GCA_900618415.1 Soboliphyme baturini | reverse complement strand
GTTGGCAGCCGAGGGCGATGTTACCTGCATGGAACGTATCTGAAACGAAAAGCCTAGTGTATTCTCGTTTTTCTGCCCTCTGGGCTTGACAAAGTAACAATGAAGCAGTATTACAGCTGGTAAAGTTCATGTACCTCGGGGTCAGGTTTACTGGTGATGGAAAAATTGAGGAAGAAATCGACCGGCGAATTAGAATAGCTAGCGGCGTTCTGCATGAACAGCTCGAACCACTGAACGGAGCTGAGTCTGAAGGTTATGCCATCTGGAATGAGGCAGATTTTCGTTTCGAAACTCAACTACGATTATGCGTCATGGGCCATAAATGAAAAGCTTCGATCCAGGGTAAAAACGGCCGAAATGGGCTTTAAGACGAGTCACTCGCTTCTCGTCATGGTCCGCAACACACCCTGCTGCTTCTCCAGATTGAGAATTGATTTGGAATGAAGGTGCGACAGGAGTTACTCCCCGCGCGTAGAATGAAACCCTGACGTGAAAATGCTACCCTTGCCCTCTGAAACTGATTCTGTTACACTGGCGAGGCTATTTTGCACTGGTTCAAATCCATTTATTTCTTGCTGCAAGTGTTATTATACTGTTTCCATCATTAGGTGATAAAAATGAATTTCTTTTCAAACAACCGTCATTATCAAAGTAGAAGTTTTCTACACAGAGAAACGTCAAAAGTCATGAATTTAAAATTGGATATATTTTAGCGATAGTAATGTTTTTGCAGATATTCTGCACAGCTGAGACGACGATCATTAATAATGCGGGCAAGAAAGTTGACGTAGTCAGTCATGTGCATTCGTTGATGACGAAAAGTGCCTGCAACTAATGGGGCATCGTCACTAAAAGCCAATTCCATTTATTCACGTAGGTAAATTGTCGTGAAATGTGGCTCAGCGTTGTTATGTTCATGATGCTGACTGGCACCGCGACGGAACGCACAATTGGTGATTATTTGGAAGGTACAGAAATGTGTACGAGATTCTGTGAACACTTCAGGTGGTAATTTACTAGGAGGAGGTGGAAGCGTGATGGATCGAAGCCAAAGCGTGAACATAAGAGTGCCTGCCGGTCACTTTGTGAGCATCCAACAACCATCGTGCTATCCAAACTGTCAACGATCGTTCATGGTGGTAAATCCTCCATGCTCCCCCAACTGTGCGCAGGTACCAGTTTTGGTGCCGAGTGTTAACGCTGAACACAGCGCCGTTATTGCCATCAGCGGCTAAAGGTGATAGGACTTCCAGACTATTAATTAAAACTGAAACATCGACATATTGCAGATTTGTTTCGTCATTGTATTCAGTGGCAGCGCCTACTTTTTAACAACGTTCTAAAACACGTGAACTGAATTACAAATAAACTGCTTCTTCAAATCTTATGGCACGGTAGTCATTCACAACTACGCAGTGATGGCATTTGATGAACTACATTCTCTTCATCACTTCTGAGTGTCAGTTTTAAGATATAGCTCCAAAACATTACAGACTTTATGACAATGTTATTTATACAATTCTAAACGTAGCAGCACAGAAAGCTCAAAAGACAAACAATAGCTGGCAGAACAGTCGCATCGTACAATAAAGGGTGGATATTAATCCACGAAAGTCCCGTTGTAAGTCCCGTTGTCCACGGGCACGAAAGTCCCGTTGTAAGCGAGAAACGATTTTCAAGGTGTCCAACTATGTTATTTTCTGATTTTAAATACGCATGCGATATTGTCTTGCTGAATGGCGTAATAACTGGCTATGTATGTGACTGTCGGCGCCTAAAATTGTACCGAAAAGGTATGGCCTTCGTAATCACTGGAGTAAAAGGGTTTGAGATAACCGTTTAGCACAGCAAAATGGAGAAATGAAAAAATTGTAGATAGGCTAATTTAAACACTATGATTCAATTATCCCGGCTTTCGCCATTGCAACAAAGAGTAAGAAATACATACTCCTAAGAACTTTTCCACGCCATGCGATCCTGTACTTTGTAATGGGTAAGCCTTTTGTGGCTTTTGGAGAGTAAAAACATTGAAACGTAATTTTATAATTAATTGACATAGTCAGTGACACAGTAAATTGTATCGAATACAGTTATCAATGCTATTTTCATTTTACCATTTTCCAAAATTGCCACTGGCGTCCCTATCGCAAACTACGGA
This sequence comes from Soboliphyme baturini, assembly GCA_900618415.1. Lineage (NCBI taxonomy): Eukaryota > Metazoa > Nematoda > Enoplea > Dioctophymatida > Soboliphymatidae > Soboliphyme > Soboliphyme baturini. The sequence goes on along the minus strand of UZAM01010371.1, from coordinate 10,364 downwards.
ATCACATGACATGTAAAATTACCGTGGGGTATAGATTCCCTACTCGTTGTTGCAGTGGCGAAGGCCTGTTGTAAGCCCTGAAACGGTTGACACGGGAATACCTGTTGCCAGGGTTCACAGAACCCTAAATGCATTTTTAGGCAGTTGCCTCTAAGAGAAGAATGCATTCTCCTGTACACTCTAGAAAAAAGGAATGGAAACCATTGTCTGTGTTAATTCCTGATAAATTGCGCACATGATATCAGATACACAACTTACAATTTATTCACTGGATGGAAAATTTCTTAGGCTAACTTATGAATACATATCACTACGCGCTGTCCATCTAGCACTCAATTATTTATAAATAAAGAGTTTATTGAAAACGCTTTTGGGTTGATAGGTGCTAGTGTATCATGAAGAGCATGTATTTTGCCAAAAACGTAGCCTTAAGTTTGCGTACTATTGCGTACTAACGTGCCTTTGTTCGCTAAAGTTCACAGATGGGCTTATTCATCTTCTGCAAGTAGTCAGATTCTACGCGCGTTACTAAAGAAGAAATTCCAGGGAAATTTGAGCAACGAGTTTGTTTCTGCTTCATGTATTACACAAAGACTATATAATGTCAGCCATGCCAAACATTAGGATCCTTTTCTGAAAATAGGACTTCCCCTGTGGTCTGACTGTTTCAAGAACTCAACAGAGAACGACTAGTTGAGCAGTAACAATCCAAAGTAAGAGCCCTCAACTTGTTAAAGAACTCGGCTACATTTAAAAGATCACGGGTACGACTCAACGACATATCGATTCAAAATTCCATCGATTTCAGACAGAAACTAAGATGAAAGAACATCCAGAAAAACGAAGTCATGTTGATCTTTGTTACTGCGTCTCTTTTCACAAGTGTTCTGGTTCAACAAGTCGTGAAAGCAGCGAAGAAACAACTTAACTTGGAAAAATGTTGGAAAAATATGCTTGGTGCCATCGACGACCATGAATCGCCAAACAATCTACAATATTAAACCCATTTTGTCAACTCGTCATCCAGTCAGCGTTGAAAACCTTCAATCGAAGTTACGGAATAAGAGGAACGTAGAGATAATCGATAAGCAAATGACGAGTGATGATCGCAACATCTTGACTGCAGAAATAAGGCACAATCTGAGCGGTCGGTCGCTCTTCTTGCATCTACCTTTACAACAGCTACTTGGAAAACCTAATGAGCGCCTTCGGTTACTGCTGTGTATCACTACCCTGTGTTGCACAATGTAGGTATAAGTGTAAGTAGCTTCGCTGTCACTGTAATCCACTCGACCGATGTCACGAAAACGCTGAAAACTGAGTCCAGAAAAAGAAACTACTGAGAAATGTGACTGATTCAATCCACGATGCCGGCAAATCGAGATATCGCGGGTCAAAACCACGAAGAGCCGACTGTCAGGTGCGTGCCGAATAGACACTGTCATGCTCTATGTTTGTCTGTTTGTGGCATCGAGTAATTGCAGATCCGTCATAAATAAAATTGACATCATAAGAGCGCTTTACGCAACATATCCTTTCGCAAATACATGTGCGCTTTTGCTTCAAGAAACCCGGATTAACTGAAAATGCCCCCGGTCATTCTGGATTAGTTCAGCCTATTTAGAACTGTAAAGCGAAAAACATCGTCGCTACATGGATCACGAGACAATGTTGTTCAAAACCAGCGCAGGTCTTGGCCTTTGCTAAAGGCGATATCCAATGCCATATAATAGAATGCCTTCCAGAATTCTTGTCACCGTTAGAAAACTTTATCTGGCTAACTGCTATATATTGCCAGGATTCCTCGATTTGAGTCTTCATCTAATTTGCTGCTGACTTTAGGTCCCGGAGCGGTAGGTTCAGTGAAGATAGCCTTCTTATAGCCGATGGTGGTTTTAACAGGAGAAACCGTCAATTCTTGCATTTGATTAGTCTAACTGCCGTCGTAAACTTCAGCAATCGCTTCAGTGCTCCTCAAGACCAGATCTTCACCAATGCAGCGGCTTAATATATTGCCAAACGTTTTGTTTCATTAACGGACTCTGATCACTGCATCATTCAGCTGATCAAATTTTCGAACAAGCTTAGCAGTACTTAAAGTATTTAAAAGTACTTCACAAACTGCACCACGTCAACAGCAGTGAAACCTGTCCTTTAAGCGCCATACAACATATGAAACCTACATCTACCAACTTCACTATATCCTGCAGAGTACAGACTGCGCAGCCGTCCAGAAACCTTTTCGTCAGAAAACTTTGGCGAACATATAAAAGTTGTCACAACCTACTTCAAATTCGTCTAGGATATCTGCTTTTCTGTCGGAAAGATATTCGTTAGACGGCGATGTTGTGCATAAAGCGCTGAGGAGCCTGCGAAGTTGCAGAGATGAAGCTTATAAAGCCAAGGACTACTTTTAACTGCAAGGAAATCAAGAAAAGCATAAAAGCGGAAGATATCCGGATTAAATATATGCTACTGTGACTATTTACTCAAGACGCAAAGACTTCTGGAAAAATATCCGTACCCTCACCAGCTGCAATAATGGCAACAAAAATGCACCATAGACACAGAAGAATTAAACAACAACTTTCTGGCAGCAGAACTACCTGTTAGCAAAGCACCGCGAAGGCTCGATTTATCTGCCTGCAATAACAGTTCCGAGTTATCAATTTGTACGCTTAACAGACGCTGAAGTACGCAACTGTTTTTTGGGATTACGGAGCTGTGTAGAGGCTAGATATGATGAAATGGATGTGCTCATTCTCAAAGAATTTGCGAACGAATTATGCTACCTGTTTGCCGGCATCTTTAATCATGGCATCAAGTTAGGAAATAGGTGGAAATCGCAGCAATCACTCCTGTACCCAAGAAACCTAAATCTGTCGCAGCAAAAGATTTCCGTTCAGTTGCTGTAATACTAGTCCCTTCCAAATGCACACAACATTAAACCAAGACGGAAGCAGCTTCGCTAGTTGACCCTTGCCAGTTCGTTTACAAAGAGCACAGAGACTGCGTTGATGGCTGAGCACTTGACAAATGCTGTTGCTGAAGGTTTTGAAGGTTGCGCAGCTCATGGCCTATTTCTGGACCACTGCAATGCATTTAACATCGTGCGCCGCGATGTGCTTTGACCATTCTTTGTCCTCTCGAAACTGACCTCAGCACCTTGCGCTGGCTAACCAACTATGTCTTTGACCGCACTTAGTTCGTGCAGGTCAGTCGACGCAATGTTTCTATTCTACAGAACAAATGAGGAATTCTGCAGGGATAGGTCTTATCCCTACTTCTCTTCGAGGTATACACAAATGCAAAGTCAATAGCCAAACAAAAACATGGAATATGCCGAGGTTACCCTAATACAAATGAGTTTTCTTCAATAGGTGATCTCTAAAAGCATTCTTACGGAGTCACTTTTTTTCAGGACTGGTCAGTGGAAAATCGCTCATTCACTAACTATGGCAAAGCCAACGAATGTCTCTTTCGGCTCAATTAATGTCCCAGCAATATTTAAACCAACTGCCTCGCCTCTATTTCGCTAGAAATTCAGAAAATGGCTAGGGTTATCATCGCAAGCTCTCTGGTGTACCATCGCCAAAGATATAACTTCAATTGCACATGTAGAAAAAATATTCATGAAAGTACCACATTGCAGCTATTTTCTGAAACGCATAGCCTCATTACAACCATCCGCCCAAAAGCATCTGTTTCAGAACTGTTTCAAAATTCCCGTAAAGTTTCATTAATCACACTTCTTCTCCCTACCCTATGAGAACTTAGATCTGCTCTGAAAACTGTCTGCAGAGTAGGTCGGCTGTCCTACATGAACGTCATAAACGTCGTCATCTAATGTTTAGCTCGGTAGATAAATTTTAATCAATTCTCTCTCTCCCCTCAACCTGGCTGTTTTAAAGTGCATCTCAAGGCTCTAATTTGTCTACATTTATACTAGAGCTGAAGTTAACAAAAAATCTGTGACCAGATGGCTAGGACTCTGTAGAACGATGAACGGGAGATGCAGAAAACGTCCGCATCAATCCTATCAGGTTAATCTATACAGTTAGATACTCATCTGCATTATATTTCATTATTTCATTTCATTTTCCCTTCTTCATGTCTTATTGCTGTACATTTTGACTGATCTTGTAGGCCATGTGAATATTGTTACACCAAGAGTCAATGACTACTGAAATGCTAAACGGTGCTAGTTTTACGGGCTAATTTAACTAATTTAGTTATTTTTATTTTATTTGTTTGATCTTCAGGAGAGTTGTGAAAACTGACGAAAATGAGCAAATCCTGAGCAAAAAGATTTTAAGTTCAACTTAATGAAGCCTAAAGTAGTGACACTCTCTGATGGCTACAGGTCACAGTAAATTCCGGTGATCAGTGTTGATTATAGACTGCAGAAGTTGCGAGGAAAACCTCATAAGAATGTGTAAGTGACTCAGCGTAAAAACTATACAAATGTGGGACTTGCATAACGTTTGATTTAGTAGGTTGCAAGCCATAAATGCGACCATTAAACCAGTACGGATTTAGACTGTGTGGATGTGATGGCATAGCCCATTGTTGCGAATTTCTTGGAGGAACTATAAATTAATCTTTGGGTGTCTGAAGGCTACTTGCTAGCTGCTTGATATTCGATTTACCTTTGAAAACAAGAGTGTACTTTTACGACATCGTGAGGAGAAATGATACCATGTGACGATACTGATGTTACACGGCTTGATTATAGTATCACAAAAGACAAGACGGTGTAGAATAGCAACATCTGTGGACACAGTTGAATAACACCGATGTCACAGGAATTTCGCAAGGCAGATGGGTGCGTCAGGCGGTAATGCATCATATCATCTTCTGGTTTAACTAAGAATGAAAACTAGTGATGGCGAAATGATCTCGAAGCAGCCTATACTTTGATGATCAATGACCCTCTCTGAAAGCAAATCTTGCAAACACCTTTATCCTTAGTCACTTGTTTGCAAGCCAGCGACTTTCTGCCCTCTTATCTGTGCACGCATCAAAGCATAGCTGAATGAATCTTTCACAAAAAATTACCTCCTAACTTCAACTTATTTTTAAGGCTTTAACTCGATCTCACCGCAGCACCTTAACAGATTAGAAAAAATCTTTTGGGTCATAAATTTTCATTAGACTGATAATAAAGAGCGACGTGGACGAACCCTAAAGAGACAAGAATTATAATCTTGAATACAGTGAAAGGTACAGCAACGTTTGCTCGTGTTGTCTGTTACTGTGGCCGTCGCAGATTAAGGTACACCTGATTTCAACATCTGGTTTTTCTCGATTAATGGTGTAATCTAGTAGGGGTCTTGTCGCCGCTTCGCTGATTCATTTAAAGTGCCTCTAAAGATGCCATGATTCGTCTCCAAGTCAAAACTTGCAGTTCGAGCAATTAGCATAAATCATAGCGTTTTTCGTAGAGGAGCAGTTATGAAAACATGGGATACTCATAGGTTGCGATAAATTTACTTTCAGAAACCATAGTTTGCAACTATGAGGCCTGCGTAGAATTAAAATTCATATAATGGTTTGATGTAATATTTTCTAATTTCTTTGAGTGAAGAACACCATTTTTTCTCATTATCTGACTGATCTGACCTGCGAAATCATCGTATCTGCAATGGATATTATTCTTACTCTCTGCCTATTTTGCATTCGATCAAATTTATCAATGCTCTGAAATTTATTGAAACGTTTTCCTGAGCATTGAAGGTTGGTAGTGAAGTATTTCCTTTCAGCCGGATGAAATTTTTTTCTGACATAGGTCTCTGATCTGATTGTCCTCTGATTAAACCACTGCAGTTAATCTGCATCTTCTTCATGGATGTCAGCATCATTTGCGTTATGCCAAAAATTGCAAATAAATGCGGCACCATGTGTTTAACTGCAGCAGTTTCAAGAAACCGTACTTAAGGCCCTTTGTTCTGCTTGATTCATTCGGTAAAACGTTGTACACGTTGCTCCCTTCGGCCTTCAGTTTGGCTTATCTTGCCAGTGGTTACCTTGCCGAAGGCTAACGCATTGATTTCTTGTCGACTACTCCGCCCGGATTGATGTCCCTGTGGCAATGTTGATTGCATCGATAAAATAGTCATAATCCGCATATATGGCTTCGTTAATATTTACTTCAAGGTTCATAGATGGCAGCTTCTTCGCGAAAAACTGTGGACCGAATCGCAGTCCTACACAAAGCGATTTTCTTTGGACTTTCCATCCGTTCCTCTCTCACGAAATCGATCATAACTGAGGAACGCAAATACCCATGATCGGACACGATAACTAGTTCTGACCTATGACCGACACGATAAAATGATATTCATGACCCAAAGAGACATTTTTCTCTTTCATGAAAGCCAAAATTGATAAAAAAAACTTCATTCTTTCTTTCTGATGTATTTCTGTTGAACGGGTCGAGTGAAGCATGTGAACCGAACACAAACTGCGCCGTTAAAATATTTGATCAATTAAAAAGGGTGTGCGGCATTTGTTGGCGCATCACATAATCTGCACAATATACCGCAAACTTATGACTGAGGTGTGGGTCAACCAACAAATTCCGCAGATTCCTCACTGATCTCTGCCGATTTGGTCCATCTTTCTTGGCTTCGCTCGAGAGTGCATTAATTTTTATTATACTTAGTGTAGGTACATGTTGTACTGCTCATCGTATCGAAAAGTCAACCACCGGATGAGCGAATTACAGCTCTAAGTGAGGCTTGCATCAAAATAGCATCGTCATATCTGTCGCCCATTATGACATGGCTCACCAGAACACAATTTTGTCCCAGCTGGTTGCAAGTCTAAGGCTTCCTAACCGCCTTTCAGCTGGTTGCATCAAAGCAACGGGCGGTCAATTTCTTACCCAAAGGAGTTAGTTGTTAGTAGAAATAGTTTTTTTTCTTTTTGATATTCAAATGCTGTGCTTCAGGTCGAAGCCGACAATTTTCCAGCGTTGCCACGTGTTACCCCCATAGTCTGAGTTTAACATCCCACAACAGATATACATCGCCCAAAAATTTTACTCTTTAATGTAAGTGCAGTTTCGTGTTCAAATTTAGTTTCAGTTTCAAGCAATTTAGTCCATTTAGCTGATTTTGCCCATCTGCTGTTCCGCATAAGATGAATTGACCCAAAAATGCCTAAAGTGACCGCTGATTTTCATATTGTTGACTACGGTTTCTAGACTGATGTGCTCAGGTCATGAACTGTTGTATGAAATAACCGTTGAACAGAACTTCTTTTTCTGGAAAGTGGTCTTCAAGAGCGAGAAAAAATGGCCATACTAGACAATTTATGCAGCCCAGCCTATTATTCGCTAACTAACATGGCCATTTTATTAAAGCGCAATCACTTCATAACGAAACTTGGACAACTCAGTTTTAACCGAGTGAACAATTATTCTCACGTGATAAGGATGTCATGCTCGTGACTAAGTGAGAAATTTTGTTCTAATTCAATTGTGCGTGCATGATCATCAGTTGAAAATCAGTTATTCTTTCAAGTTAAAATTCATTACTCTCATTTACTAAGCTTGAGCACAACATGCAAGCGGAATCTAAAGTGCCAGAAAGACCGTTATAATTTTCAATTTAGCTCCAATTAATAATGCAAGCTGAAAAAGTTAGCATGAACGGCGTCAAAACAGCTTACTGCAACCCAAAATCTCTTAACTCACATAATATCAACATATCACATTATCTGTCTTGCATATCGTCACATTCGTGGAGTCTACCGTAACTTACAATAACTTGAAAGTTATATATATGTGCAATGTATGTTGCGTTGCAAGTATAGCGAAAAACCATCAGAATTTCACATGAGCTGCGCAACTGCACTCACTCATGAAAATGTATCATTCCAAGATATTTGTTAAAAGGCAGCATGTTAACGGCAGCACTCATAAGTACCGCTGAACTTTAACCGGTTAGACTGTCTACAGATCAACAGATAAGACGAGAAATGGCTGAGCAACAGCAAACAGCTGTTTGGAAAATCAGCTCAGACAGATAGATGTGTTTCGAGGTCTTTCAAGTTGTAGAGGACTCAAAGTTATAAAATTTCGAATCATCAACTCAGCGCGTGACAATTTCCTCGTCACCAGAAATAAACAGAAGAAATCTCATTGAACGCAGATTATACTACCTAACACTTCTTGTCAGCCGATGGAAACTAGCTAAAGACCAACTCTCTTTTGAACAATGCGGAATCAGGTGCAGCGAAGCTGATCCTCAAGCATCACTTTTATTTTTTTCTGAAGGAGTCAGTTTTACAGTCACAAAAATTAATTCTAACAGTTGCCAGAGTTTCTGTGTGCCATTTGTTCGCAATACAAAAACACTGCTGACATCTGTGTCTCGTGGTAGAATTAACGAGCACCGCTGGTGTGTATGTGTGGTCAAACACAAATTGCTGCATCGATCGTATATGACAGAAATTTGCTAATTTTTCTGCCTCGTGAAACTTCTTAAAACTGGCAGCATTTACGATCGCTCTCATTGTTTAGTCATTGAACTCTCCGAAGATGATGCTTTCAGTGGCTGCTCTGACGTTGCTGGTGTGCTTCGCTCATGGAAGAACCATTGGGGATACAATTGAAGGTAGGAATACGTTAGTAGTATTCAGCAGAATTCTAGCGAATGCGTTCTGCAGGTGGCACCAACGACGTCATGGATGAAAGCCAGTCTATTAACATTAACGTTGAGCCTGGAGGCGGTTTAGTCAACGCATATGGACCACCGTGCACTACTTGCGGTGGTCAAGTGGTGCCAATCGGTCAGAGGCCGCTTCAACCAATGCGACCGCAATGCTACCCGAACTGTGGAGGCCCTGGGCCGGTTGTAATTCCTGGAGGAGGCCCTAGACCGGTAATACCTGGAGGTGGTCCTGGGCCGGTAGTAATTCCTGGAGGAGGCCCTAGACCGGTAATACCAGGAGGAGGCCCCGGACCAGTAATACCTAACAGGAACATGCGTCCTTCGTGCTATCCGAATTGCAATATGCCTCAGCGTCAGCCATGTTATCCTAACTGTGGAGGCGGCGGATCAGTCATTGCGATTAGTCAATGATTGGAAGTTAAATTTAATAGACTTCACAAAGTGAGCGTTGGTAAATCTGAACATTTATAGCGGAAAAACTGTTTGAAAACCAAAATGGGCACAAGTGTACTCTGTTTTACATAAATTAAACGATATAGAATTGACAATGATGAAATACTTAAAGTGAAGATGTGTAATTGCGGTGGTTATTATTTTGTTTCATTGATGAATCGTGCATTAATAAATGTTTCCCATTTGTTTTGAACGATATCACGCCGTAGCTTGTACGTTTTACACCGCTTTATTACTCCGCTTGCAGATTATTAAAACAAAGTAAATCAGTTCAGTCAATTGAATCAATTCAATAGTTTAGTGCACAAGCTCACAAACTCACAACGGGAAACCATATCCTCCCTAATGTGCAGTGTCAGAGAAAGCGGCACCTGAGCCTCTTGAAGTCATCTTCAACTTGCTGTTTTGGATTTTCAGAACTGTAGATTTACAATACTTGTGGACGCCTCCACGAGCTAATGTAGGCGTGCTCTTGCATTGTACCAGAAGCAAGAAATGCTTTGTCCAAATTCGGCTAATAAACTCATCAGTCTGAGTAAACTGAGTGCAAAACATTGGCTACAAACAATGATCAGAATCTTGGGGACACCTCATCTCTTCACGGCATCTGATGAGCCATAAGTCACTCCAGCTCTAGGCAAATGCCATCACATTCTTACTTCAGTGACCGTCCTCTATTAGTTAGAAAATTTTTCTATCAAAGGAACTGTCTCGGTTGCATCCAGATCATCAATAGCTCTCAGAAACACACATTGCACAAAATGTGCCGTATTTTATGCATTAAATATACCTTCCGTCGTTCCTTAAACTTTGCACTACAAGCTCAACGGTCCCGCACTGGTCGCTCCAGAGTTAGCAGAAACGTCATTTTCTCTCATAAAGATACGATTTACAAATCATCGAAGACTCTTCCAGTCTTTAATTAACGGTTTCACTATTCAATCATTTCAGGATTAGTAACAAAATATGCGCTAACTCAACACAATGATTGAAAAGCATGTCTTACCTGTTCAAATATACAGAACGTAAACTTCTGAGTTCTAGTCGCATATCCGTTCATCTTAAGTCCCAACCTCTATTACGGTACATAATGACATACAGAGAAAAACAATCTTTCAGTTTTCCATGATAACAAATTAAACTACTTAGGTCCAACATTAAATCTACTCATTGCCCTCTGCCAGCCGGGGGCGTGGCAGCACAACGACGGCTGACGAAGACCGACGCAACGAC
>UZAM01010370.1:3753-13853 GCA_900618415.1 Soboliphyme baturini | reverse complement strand
AATAGGTTATATATCTGCTTTAAGAAGAATAATGATGTCTTCAATAAGTAACTCCGCCACTGCCGCTTCCAAGCCAAATTCAGACGTTGCCGGTCCCAAGCCTCGTTAAGAAAGGAGGAGGATCAAAGACCGTGGTAAAGTCTCCGTAAACGTTCACCATCTTCCATTCATGGCATTGACGCCCATCAAAAATTTTACTGGCTCGATCGTCGCCCGGGTTACCAAGGGTCGAGCAGGCTGTTGGGAGACTGAGGCAGACTGCAAAAAAGTCGGCGATCAGAACCTGCTCATTGCCCTCTGCCAGCCGGGAGCGTGGCAGCACAGGACGGCTGACGAAGACCGACGGAACGACGACGAAGATACCAGTCAGCAACGGAGTCGCTACCCGTTCTGAGCGGAGGAGGCAGACAGCCCGATGCCATTATAGCACGTCAGAAAACGCTCAACGAGAACGACACCACCAGTGGAAGCTTCAAGTCGGAAATTGGAACATATCATCACTCAGAGAAAAAAACAAGAATTAGTTGATGAGGCCATAAAGTATCAACTCGACATTGTTGGACTCTCGTCAACGAAACGCCCAGGCTCTGGACTCCTGAACCTCAATCGATGGAAGTTATTCTACTCGATATCCGACGCGCGCTCAGGCCGGGGTTGGTGTTCTGCTAGAACCCAGCCTCGCAGATGGCATCCCCTGTTTGGAAGCTTGTCAGTGGAAGAGTGGTCATCCTCAGACTGAAGCCAAAACAGGCTTAAGCGTCGAACTTGGTACAGGTCTGTCCACCCAGTTCAGAGGGAGAATATGATTCCTTCCTTGAGGAAGTGCAGTGTGTTCTATCCGAAGTGTCGAATACAGAGTCCCACATACTCATGGGCGATTTTAACGCACATGTCCTAGACGACGCTGACAAGTGGAACGGCGTGATTGGAAAAAACGGCCCTAGCGATCTCAACAATAACGGCATGAATTTGTTGCGATTTTGTGCCATCAACGGATCGTCCATTATGAACACCTTTTTCGAGCATTGAGGAGTGCCTCAGTATACCTAATACCGAAAAGCTTATGCACAGAAGTCGATGATCTATTTGATGATCGCGTCGTCTGACTTAAGACGCTCAGTAATGGATGTTCGTGTAAGAGAGGCGTCAGAACTATCAACCGATCACCACCTTGTCGTTGGCACGCTGCGCTGTAAGAAATAGAGTACCATACGAAGATCTTGTGGCAGAAGCAACCAGAGAATCAAATGGTAAACATCATCTTCGGTGGACATGATAGCGAAATTTGCATGCAACGTCACACGGCGGTTTGAATAGATCCCGGTGATGACCGCTGTTGCGGAAATCCACTGGAAACTCTGTAAGACTGGCGTATTCGAGACTGCAGCCCAATTCTGCGGATTTGAATGGGCTGGCCTGCCGTCTGCAGGTCAGAAATGAATTTTCTGATGAACACCAGAGGTAGAATTGGTAGTTAAAGAGAAGAAAGCAGCGTTCTAGAAATGGTTTGGAAACAAAGAGCCTTCTACTCGCGTGCTATATGTCAACCCACGCAAGGCGGCGGCGAAAGCAGTAACGAAAGCCATAGCTGACTCCTGGCAGAAGTTCGGTAAGGAGATGGAGTCGAATTTCTACAGGGCAAACAAGGTATTCTCGCAGACCACCCGCCGGCTCCGAGGTGAAAAGTCGGGCAGTCTCAGAGTCTTGACGGACAAATCTGGACACCTTCTTACCAAGGATGATGACATTCTTCGGCGATGGAGGTAGTACTTTGAGGAACTCCTTAACCCCGCGCAGCCGAGAAAGACTCGCTTACAGAGCAGAAGGGTACGGATATTACTATTTCTAAAGATAAAATTTCACAAGCTGTGAAAAACTCCAAAACTAGAGAGGCTGCTGGAATTGATGAGATCTGCTCTGAAATGCTCAAGGCATTAGCCGAACAAGACATGCTTTGGCTTACACCAGTCTGACTGACTGCTATAACTATCGGGAGACACCATTGGACTGTAGAACGGGAGTTGTTGTACCCCTGTTTAAGAAGGGAGGCCACAAGGAGTGCTCTAATTATAGGGGCATTATGTTATTGAGCCTCCGAAGTGAAGTTTACGCAAAGGTGCTAGACAAGAAGTACAGCGGAATAACTGACAAGAATAGCAATGTGTGACTTCCGGCCCGGTCGAAGCACCTCTGACCATATTTTTGCCCTGCGCCAAATTGTTGAAAAATTGTGAGAGTACGCCTGTTTGGTGTACATGTGTTTTGCTGACCTAGCAAAAGTTTACGATCGGATCCCATGCAACAGTTTGTGGTCATGCCCGCGAGCATATGATATAGATGGCGAGCTGCTAAGAGTCATCGAATTACTGTATTCTGATAGCAAGTGCTGCGACAGAGTAAATGCGCCAATGCTGCGTCCTGTCCCCTCTCCTATTTGTGTTGTACGTGGATAGAATAGTCAAGAGCAGCCATGGCAATAAGTAAGTCAGTGTAGCAGATGTGAAGACGAGAGCGTTCTGTTTGCAGATGACCTTGTTTGACTGGTATCTTCAGAAACAGATCTACATTGCTCCCTAGAAAGGTTCGCAGCCGTGTGCGACGTGATCGCCATGCGTGTGAACGCATCTAAAACGAAAAGCCTAGTGCTTTCTCGTTCTCCTGCCCATTGGTCTCTTCAGATTAACGGAGAGACAATGGAGCAGTGGAAAAGTTCAGGTACCTCGGAATTATATTTACTAGTGATGGAAAATTTAAGGAAGAGATCGGCCGGCAAATTGGAGTAGCCAGTGGCGTTCTGCGTGAACTAGTCCGATTGATTGTGACTAAAGCAGAGCTCAGTCTGAAAACTAAGCTTTCGATATTCAAGTCGATCTTTATCCCAGTCTACGGTCATCAGTCGTGGATAATGACTGAAGAGCTTCGTACCCAAGTACAAGCTGCTGAAATGGGTTTCGTAGACGAGTCTGTGGCCTTGCGCTTCTGGATATATTCCAGAATATTGACATCCAGGAGTGCTTTGGTGTAAAATGTATGGTTTTCTAGATTGAGAAGTCACAGCTGCAAAACGGTTTCGGCATCTTTTGCGAATACCTCCAGAAAGGAAGGCCAAGCAACTGTTCCTTGCAAATCCTTCCGGCAGTAGGCCCAGGGGACGGTCAAGATTAACCAGTGTAAATATATGGAAGGAGTCTGTTCCAGATTGCAGTTGTTTTCTGCCGAAGCTGAGACTCTGGCACGGAATCGGGAACGTTGGTAGCACTCTGTGACGCGTCTGCCTCCACGACCCGAAAGGAAAAGCGGCGGTGGAAGAGGAAGAAGTTGAAGATGTCTTCGAAGATTAGACTGTACAAGCGCGATTTTAATTCGGTTGTTGGGCCATCTGTTAGAGAGGATTCGAAGTAATTCATGAAAACCTATGCAGTTGTTTTTCTGGTAAAAGAATTCATACCTCCTCCACCGGTTTGGCAGTAAGGGTTATTGCCGTGTGCCTCCTGTCTTTCAGCGAGTCGCCTTGCCTTTGCTCAGGGCTAAGAAATTCCTCAAAGTACTCTCTCCATCGTTGAAGTGGGTTTTCATCCTTAGTAAAAGGGCGTCCGGTCGTGTTCGTAAAGACTCTTAGTCTACCCTTCTATTCATCGCAGACGCGGTGGAAGGTCTTCTAGAATACCTTGTTTGCTATCTGAAAATTCGACTACAACACTTCACCGAACCCTTCCAGTCGGTTTCCAGTGCCGCCGTGAACGGTTGTTCGTAACACATTCGAGTTGATGGCTCTTTGCTTCCAACCGGCCTGTTGAAAGCAGCTTTCTTCTTGCTTATAGTCAGCTGAACCTCTTATCATATCCAACAGGACGTTCGTTTTTGACCTACAGGCGGCTGACTAACCCGTTTTAAGCCGCAAGTTTCGGCGGAAGCCTCGAGTGTGCCACTCTGAAAGAGCTTCCACTTGATTTACACATAAGTGGTCGTCACTGGGAACTGTTCAAACCATTGTGCAATGTTCTCTGCAAATTTCGCTCTCGTGTTCACCGAACATAATGTTTCCAATTTGATTGATTGGTCGGTTCTGCCGCCAGATTGTCGCATGGTACTCCATTTCTCCCAACGTAGCGCACCAACATCAAGGGGAGATCTCTACGCCTCTCTTAATGCGATCATGCATTATAGAACGTCGTAAGTCAGACGATACCACTTTTAAATCGATAATCGACTTCTGTACACAAGCTTCCCTATGCTAGGTATTTTGATGAACACTTCGATGCCCGAAGTTGTTCATAGTGGACAGTCCGTTGTCTGCGCAAAACCGCAACAACGTAGCGTTCTATTGAGGTCGCTAGAGTCATTCTTTCCAATCACTCCTTTTTACGTTTCAGTGCTTTATCTAACATTCCTCATGAAATACCTCGCTTATCGGAGCGTGGATTTCGTTGTCGGTAGTCCTTCGAAAAGAGCAAACTGTATTTCCTGCAGAAAGGGTTCATATTATACCCCTGAGTTTGGCGCATAGACTTACAACAAACTTTAGCCTGTTGTAACCATAATGGAATTGCTGTCACTCTTGTGTTGACAGACTTCCATTCACTTGGTCTGTCAACAAGGTTGGTTTCTGCCAGAACGACCAACACCTGACTGAGTACATGTCGTGATGTTGACATCTGAGTTCAATAGCTTCCATCCATAGAGGTTCAGAATTCAAAAGCCCTGGTGCGACGACAGCCAAACTCTATCCGGTGGGTTTAACTTGCTACCCCATCAGCTAGCTTTTGCATTTTCTTTTTTGTAAGGAAATGTTTTAATTTCGGATCGTTAGCTCCCACTGTGAGTATTATTCCCTTGAAACCTCGTAACATGCTATACTGACATTGCGCTGTGTGCCTCCTCAGTTGAGAGCGGATAAGGGCTACATTTCTGACTATGTTCGTCTTCTTCTTGTCGGTCTTCGGCAGCTGCTGCCTTACTTCTACGTTTACTGCTGCAAGAAGTCATGAAACAGGTTTTGATCGCCAATTTTTCGTAGCCACCTCAGTTTCTCAACAGTGTCTGCGGCACTTGGTAAATCTTTCGACGACCGAACCGATATAAGTTTCGATAACGGTAATACCATGATGTGCAGGAAGTTAAGTTTCATGGGAGACATAGCAATGGTCCTCAATCCGCCTTCTCTGTTATCTGAACTTTGAACAGGCGATTGCGGAGTTTGCTAGCATTATAGGGTGGTAAATTCTTCTGATGCGTTGTTCGTGGTAGTGGCATAGATAGTAGGATTTTGTTTGATGATCGACGTTTTACAGAGTATTCACCTGTCTGCTTTCAGAATGATAATGAAGTAAAAGAGAATACAAGGCAAATTTATAACCACTGGAGAGTCAATCCTCTTTATTTGAAGCTGGCTTGTTTTCTAGAAGGTTATTTGGTTTCGTTAATCTTCCTTTCCATACCATCTGCCAAAAATTCTTTATTGTTCTCTATCCTAAGGCTATGTTTGCAAATAAATGAGTTATTCGTGGTTGGGCACTGTGACCTCTGTGTTGCCAACTTTGATTTGCTCGAAACCGTTCCTGTCGTATCCCATGGTTTGCATCTGGGCTGCATCTGTGAAAACAAGGCAATATTCTATTACGAATACTTACAAACACTATGTGATTACTGCCAAACAGGGCAGGTCTGCGCTAGTCAATTTTATTTCGATGAAGTAAAGGAGTCAGTGATTCCTTTCAGTGGCATTGGAGTTTCGGACAAAATCTTGCGACGTGCTGTTGTCGAAGCACTTCTTGTTTGATAGACGTGAAGTTTATTCACGCCAAGAGTCCACAGCGTCCTCTTCTCCGCTCAGTGCGATAGCATTAACACAATGTTGAATGTTTATTAGGCATACTGTATGTCTTCAACACGTTGAGTTGACTAACTTTACTCAATCTTAAGCGTCTTAAAGACATTTATTTTATTTTTTTAACATTGGATGCGGAATTTGATAGTACTGAATAATTATCTAAAAATTCACGTTTACGCCTTTCTTCAGTAGGACATCAAAACAAATAAATTTTTACATAGTCGATTATCAAGAACCCCAAGCTCTGAGTTTTAGGTCAAAAAGTCAATTTGTGCGCGTGATATTTCCTCGACTACATTTATTTAGTATTTTATTTGACGTACATTCCTTTTAACGACTTTTGCTGCATTCCTAGCTCGTTTGCACGCATGCCTCGTGTTCTACATTTAATTCGTATTTCAGAACGGCTGTCAAGACGAAGCGATTACAATTATACGCGCTATTTATTGTGAACACAAATTAGATGTGATTGTCAACCGGCTTTATGGATCATTACTGGTGCAGAGATATTTGGACGGTAATGCCTGAAAACATTTACATATAAATTATCAAGCTTTTATATGAAAGCGTTACATACTTTGTTGAATCGAATATGTCTGATTTCATTGTTTGCGGCACGAAGGACAATAAAAACACCTGTGTTACGGATCCAGTTTTGACCTAATTATGTCGGTCATCACCAGGGACTGGACAATGTTATATGGCACTGAAACTTGCTAGTTGACAATTGATTCAATTAGGGAATACGCCTGACTCTGTAGTGAGGCAGTTAGGCTTCATGCTTCTGAAATGTCACTGAAACTAATGCAGTCGTTTCAAATTCTATTTCTATTTTTTTGTAATCTTAAGTGACTCCTTGATTAGTCGTATGGTTTTCTAGTAATATCCATCGATGACCATAATTTTGCCGTTATTAGAATCATAGTTGTTAACGATCTTCTGATCATCCTGGTTAAACGCGGTTGCAGTTCGTGTTGAAGAATCTTTTGGCAATTCTCTTGTGAACCCGCTATCTGTTTCAGCAGATAGGTTCAGACTGTTAAAAGTGCGAGAAGGACCCCGGTGCAAATCCCGTTGCAGGTGACTTTTGTTAATTCGAATATCTGTTTTTCTAACTGAAAGGAAGCAAAAGCGAGTGAATGAGGTGAGCTCTCTCAACAGTATATAGTTTTAATACGTTCTACTAAGCGCCTGCAATTCTAGTGTCGTCGATCTCGAAAATTGTTCAGCGCTTTCTTGATCTGAACGGTGGCAGTTACGGTCAACGCCCAGCTGACTGATTATTTCGTCGACTAGTTCCCCTGCAATTGGTTTAGATTTTTTATGCGTTTATATGCTGAAGTTGCTGTGAATCTGAAGCGGGCGCTGGCTCTGGTTCAAATATATACCCTCTGTTTATAGCTACATTACGAATCATTCTCGGCTACTGACAGAATCCATTTTTCATGTTGGTAGTCCAATGTACATTCAGAACTTACATCCAGAGATCGAAGAGCATAATCTATAAGAATGATGACCATAATATGAACCTGAATAATGTCAAGCTACTGAACCTTTGATACGCTAGTGGCCTATCCTTAATATCAAGACTTTTGTGACTCCATAAGTACATCCAGTATCAGCATCAAGAACAGGAGAAGGGCCAACCAATGAGGCTGTCTCTTGTTTAAAATCCCTGCTGCAAGTATTTTGGTTGCATCTTGATTGAGAACAGTCGAACAGTAGCAAATTAATAAGTTCATCAAAAATAAAATAAAGAATGTATCATCACCTATCAGAAATACTCTATACAGCAGTAATAAGTTCTGTCTGTTGTGTGGAACTGAATATTTGATCACTATGAAGAAACAGAAACAACACCTGAACTGCATGAAAATCATATTCATGTTAATGTGTGGTATCAACAACATGCAATAAGGATCATGTACGGAATACTTTTGTCAGGAGCACGTTAGACAGCTCCAGTAACTGACAAATTGACTCAAAACTGACATCGTTGCAAATCGTTGACATCATGCAAAAAAACTGAAATCCGTTTCTGTTGTGTAGTTCAAATTCTGATGCAATTAAGTTAAAGGAGTAAAAATCGATCAGATAATATGTAGCGTTGGAGGAGTGTGAGTGAATGATGAGGAAGCCGTGCGGGCAACCGAAAATTTGACAAATAAAAAAGTGTAAAATAAATCTGTTAGTATAACCGATAACTGTTTAACCGTATACGCTAGAAAATAGTCATTTTTTGCCTAATTTGTAAGTTAAATCTTCATGAACGAAGTGTTGCATTTGAATTGTGTGCGAGAGTCAGAATTTGCTGTTTTGAAGTTTTCAAGAATTTAACCTTAAAAATCACAGCTGTGTTGGCGTTTAACGAATTTATTATTGATGTTATTACGGTATTTTAATTTAAATTTGTTTTTAGATATTTTGACTCAAGAGGAAGAATCTGACCTAAGCAAGGTGACAGATTTTGTTGGCACCAATCTTCAGGACTTTGATAATGCGCTTCTCTATGACTGTCTAAAGGCTGTTGGTCATCTGATGCTCGCTGAGTATCTACTGGCCTTGAATACACTGGAAAATGGTACGGATAAATATATGTGTATTGTTTATCTGATGCACTTTAGCGGTTACGACCGCCCAAAAGCACAAGTTCAAAATTACCCCAGAGGTTTGGTTCCTGCAAGTTCATGCCTATGCCGGTACGCACGACTACGAACACATCATCAGCGCGGCTTCGGCTGGTATGTAGATGAGAGTTTTATTATATGCCTCTGTTTCTATACTATCTTGTGTGGTGAATGGTTTTTGCCAATTTTACCACGAAATAGTCGGTGTATTATACAAAATATCTGTGACGTTTCAAATCAGAGAATAAAACCAGACACTGCAAAAAATATTACAGAGTGAATGTAAAATCTTATCTTTGCTCTAACTGCGTTAATTAAAATTGCTTCATTATTTTATATCGATGCAAAGTAGTTCTGTATCTGTCTATGACCGTGTGTTGATTCGACTAAATGACAGCGGCTTCTTTTAACTTCTTACTTAAGAAATTCTTTTCACTGTATGTACGAAACACACAGAAAGGTATACAGTAAAAACAAGCGAAAGATTCGTTCCGTGTCAAGCAAAAAATTCATGATTGTCGAATATGCTGCATATGACTGAAATGTGCCAATATAAAATTTCTTCTTCTTCACTCTAATAGGTGCATCAATAATCATATTGAATGGAGAACTGAGCTCCCGTTTTTAACTGAGCAAAGAAATTGTGTCCACTATTGAGTTTTGACTATCATAACCACAACTAATTTGACTCATGCTGTAGCACCTAGCTTCCTTTGTCTTATTTTGCCCCCTGAAGAAGGCTGCGATGGGATATCATGGTTTCAAATGGATCGGACTAACGATTTCTAGTTTAATAGTTTTTGTGCATTAATTCAAAATTACCAGTATTTTAATTAAATGTTGTATCAGCTAGCCGGTTTATATTTTGCTGCTGAATTACATTCCTTTATTTCTCTATGAACACTTGTTTATATGATGCTTCTGCAAAGGACTGTTTTGTTGAACTTGGTTGGCATCGCTTTATTGCATCATTTTAGTAGCATCATCTTGATGGCTCTGTGGTGCTCGGTTGTGGTCCTACCTATCTTGTAAAATTTGCTAGCCTGGTGTTTGATGGTTATAGTTATTTGGCTTCATAGTTATTTGGCAAATGAACGTGCTTGTTTCGCTAATCTGCGCCATCTAAATTTGCATAAATTTATATGATGTTGTGATTAACCTGAAAGATACTGAAGTGTAGATTATTTTCGCAATTGAAACCGTTTTTTCCCATTTAGAGAGTTTCATTGAGTTGCTTTTTCTATTTGACTTGTTTTTAGTTTCAGTTTTTAGGAATGAATTTGGTACCTGATGGCCAAACTTTTCCGAAGATAACAGTGTTAGTTGCGAAGGCCAAGTACGAAATTTACAACGAACTTCAGCCGGCGGAAGAACTCTGTCAATACGTGATGGACAACGTCAAGAACAATGAATCAGTTCGTGAACAAGCAGCTGTTGTTCTGGCATATGTTTATATGGGAACCGGCCAGATTCCGAGAGCTCATGAAATTTTGGATAAACTAACTGTCACTAGCGAAGTCAAGGCTGCGAAATGCTTCTGTTTTCTCAAGGAAGGAGACTTCGCCAAGGCTGAAGAGTTCGCACGGGAACTGGTTGCCGGTGATACCTCTTATGCACTTGGCCATTACTTTCTAGGACTGGTG
>UZAM01010369.1:1708-18566 GCA_900618415.1 Soboliphyme baturini | reverse complement strand
TCAGACTCTGGCACAGGATCGGGAACGTTGGAAGCACTGTCTGACGCGTCTGCCTCCGCGACCCGAAAGGCGAAGCGGCGATGGAAGATGAAGATGAAGGTGCGGTTTAATAGATAGTTTAAACAATCAATGAGATTAAACTAATTCTTAAATTATGTAATGGGTTAGAATGTTTTAATAAAAGAAATCTTCCGACGTTGAAACTAGCTGGTGTGAGACAATTCGAACTCGAAACGGCTAGAAATGGTACATCGGCAGCACGAAAGGAAAGAAGATCAAGGTCATTGGCATTCTCGAAGTTCACTGAGCCACAGCAGAAGACGCTCAGACAGATATGATCATCATCGGCACGACGCGAAACGTCACACTCATCACATATCCAAGGGCAGCCAAGATGAAATTACGAAAAGACGATTTCAAGATCATCATATGCGACATAAGATTAAGGAAAGACCGAATCGTCGGCGACATAACGATGTTCGGTCATCAAGTCATGCCTTGTATCGATCAAAGGATGTTCGACTGGAGAAAAAATTTCACATACCACTAGAACGATATCCTGGCTACAATCTTATTGGTCGATTAATGGGGCCACGTGGAAGTACTGTGAAACGAATTGAAAGAGCTACCAACTGCAAGATTATTGTCAGTGCATGTTCAAGGCATAAATTACGATGGAGACGAGACAAAGGTCAGTTTTATCTCGAGAGTCATCCATGTGTGCTAATTAAAGCAGATGGCCGAGAGAAAGATGCTGAGACGAAAATTCGATGTGCCGAAGAGAAAATCAGAAAGTTATTAAATCCTCCGCTTCATCACTACGATAAATTTAAAGCTAAGCAGTTGAGAGAACTAGCCATGTTCCGAGGAACTTATACTTCAAGGAGATCGCGTAGAACTTTACTGTAATGAAGCCACACTAAAGAGCCTTTTATAAATGTGTAATACAAGCTTTTAAAGCGTTTATATAGTTCCACTTTGATTGGCAAAGTTCTCGCCCTGTTATCGAAGCGTTGCAACGGTCAGGAAAGTTCTGCTGGAACCAAGTATTAACCTTGGCGAAAGTTAAATATATGAAGCCATTGTATATTAACTGATGGTCCAGGTATAAAGTACCGAAGGCGAATGATCGAACGTATTCACGTCAGAAAGGTCAAGTGGAAGCGCCGTAAGTACGAACCTGGACTACGCACCACTGTCAGGAATGGCCAGAATGGTTGGCAACCAGCAGATCAAGGCAGAAAGTTTTCAGAAGCAAATTTTCTAGAACAACAGCATTGGACAATTGAAACTTTTTAGTTTTATTGATCGCTTCGTGCTTAATTTTGAATAAACTTTATGCTCCGCAATTGTGCCAAAACAAATTCAAGGAACGTTACTCTGCTCATGCAAACAATCAATTAAAGTAATCTGCTTATCAAGTACAACGCAACGAGAAGTAACAATTATAGAAAAAACTACGGTTACAGGAGAGCATCAGATCTCAGAAATATTGTGCTTTCGATTCTTCTCGGACACTGTAAACCAAAAATATTTCATGCTCAGAACTTTCACATTCCAACTTTTTCAGGCAAAAGCAAAATTTCATGTACACGGTACCCAAAACATTAAATGCACTAGCATTCCAAAACTAATTATAAACCATTAAACTACAGTTGCAATGTACATCCATTCCGCAATAAACAAAATATTCCAGTGGTTCGCAAATACCTCACCTTGAATTTCATTTCTTTTCCCCCTCGTTGCCCAAGAGATCTTCTTCATTGTAAATGTGTTCAGCCTGAAAAAAAACAACTGTGAAATCATATGCTTGTAAGTGATACTTTCGGTTTTGAATATAACAAACCCAAAAAAATCTTATGTAGTATGACAGAACGTTGACTTTTAAATTAAATAGTTTGTTAAAAACACCTTTTGTTTCAGTACACTTAAAAGCTGTAGGGAGTATCGCATACTGTTACGGAAATAACAAATATATCTACTAGTAATTACAAATATTTTATTACAGAACTGATCCAGTGAGGCAAAGTTATGTATGCCCGCCTAGATGCTTGCCATCTGGCGCGTCTCCGGGTTGCGAAAAGGGGAACGACTCTAGAAATGAAAGTTGGTTGCGAGAAAAGGCAGTCATGAACAGGCAGCGGTAAACCCACCAAAGTGCGGCTTATTCGAACACGACAAGTTCGATTATGAGGCAGAAAGTCACCATGCTCAATGACAGTTTCATGTCGAGACGAAAGCGCTAAAAAAGGCAGCCAACGTCATCTCTGCCTTGAGGTTAGACGTCGGTGGGTCAGATGACAGACGAGACAGTTTTGATAAGAAACATGATAAATGGACATCAATACACTGTGCGTCTCTCGACTCGTTCCACGGCGGCAATTCGGACTTCAACTGGCGAGAGGTTGTTACGAATGTGAAGGTGAAAGGCTGATTTAAATTTGCCGCACGGTTTGTATCTAAGACTTAGAACATAGGCGAGGACAAAAACGCTAAACCAACTAATTAGTTGTAGAATATTTTGCGACATCCTTGGCGCCCGCCTGTAAAAAACGAAAAGGAATGAAAAAACAATCACACGATGTAGAGGGAAGAAACAATACCGGTATAAAGGTCTTTATTTGCAATAACATAAAAGGCATTGATTGTAAGAACATGATAAGATGGAAAACTGCCCAATAGAAGGCATTCAACAGGTGAATATATAAAGAAGTATACATGAAATGCACTAGCGCATGTGACTGCTCTATCGACTGGGCAGAAATTGACGGAAGCTCCTGAAGATCTTCACCGAATACGCCCATTTTCAGCCGAAACTTCAACCCAACATTGCTGCCTCAAAACTTACATGCAAAATTTGTTAGTACAGGTTACGATTTTATTTTTATTTTTTATTACTGTGCATATTGCTTTGCTAGATAAGTTGAATAGCCAGTCAGTGCAAGAAGTGCATCCAGGTTCGACGCAAAGCGCAAATGAGAATAATACTTGTCTGCTCGAAAGCACCGGAATCATTCATTCCAGCCCAGTTATGCTCTAGACGGTCGAGAGTTTAGGGCTGAAATTGTTTCCGAGTTACCCAGCTTTACAAACTGTATACACAGGCTGGAATGATGACAGGAGTGAAATAAACATGCCCTGATATAGCTTGAAGCTGATAGATCTCTGAATCAGGCCGTAAACATCACA
This sequence comes from Soboliphyme baturini, assembly GCA_900618415.1. NCBI lineage: Eukaryota > Metazoa > Nematoda > Enoplea > Dioctophymatida > Soboliphymatidae > Soboliphyme > Soboliphyme baturini. The sequence goes on along the minus strand of UZAM01010369.1, from coordinate 15,377 downwards.
ACGACCTTCAATCCCTTTCTTCTACTCCATAATTGTACCTAGGGCTTTTCAGCATACAACTCTATGCATCTATACCATGTGCACCTGTAGAAGTTGTCTCAGAATCCAAGTCACGTACCAGATTACAATGAGGCTCGTCAGTCAAACTGGATCATCATCATGAGATGCAGAACCATTCTGGATGCTATTCCGGATCACACAGTGGTTGCGCACTCGTAATTCGTCTTTAACTAATTTAACTGTAAGTTGAAGTTGAATGCATATTTATTTTACTAAACTGTGTGAAACGAAATTTAACTCTAAATAAGTGCCCCCTTCAGTTTAAAACTTCTTCGGAAGACTCAGCATATAATATAAGAACTCGGATACTCTAAAAATGAATTATTTGTTAAATAAACTGCGCGTTTTCAGCAAAAGCGAGATTTAGAATTTCATAGCCGACGAAAAAAGTTATTATATATTAGTTTAGTCATTCAAAATCTGAATGGATCCAAAGCAAAACCCAGTGGAGCAATGTAATATTTAAGAATTAATAGGCATAATTAAGGGTTGACCTGACCTAACCCAGAATTGAAACCTACCATCTGCCAGATTTGCATAATGTTGTCTTCTGAAACAGAGCATATCACCCATGGTTCGTTCGGATTCCATGAGAAATCAGAAATTTTCGCCGTGTGACCACCATGTATAAACTAAAATGCAATTACAAGAGAAAATGCACTGAAAAAATCGTTAAGCAACCAGAAGTTCTGGTGGACCATCTTGTGCATCTTCGGCGCTTTGATCTTCGCCGATTTTGCTAAAAAATCGACAGTCAAACAAACTAATTTTTAGGAATTAAATATTCGATAAAAACGTTCATTAACTTAACGATAAGGGGATAAAAATGTATCAAACGTTATGTAAAGGATATGATGAATAAACAAACTCAGCGACCGCAAGTTGAATGAAAAACCACTTTTCTCTGTGAAAAAATTCGATCATGATAACAGTTGGTGCTAAATTAAAAATTAATAAGAGGTATAAACCGTCTTTTATATTTTTGACTTCATTACTTTCTTACTAATTTTGCCATTTCGTTTGCGCTGTTCTAATCAGCTGAAGGCATCGATCCATGCGAAACTGTATATTGAAGGACCGCAGGTAAAATATTGGCTAAATCTGCACTGGTGAGACAATCTTAAGTGGCCAAGAACTAGAGGTAGACTGCAAAAATATTTGCTACTTTCTCAAAGCTAGAAAGAATGGCTTTATCATTGGAAGAATATGCCAATGACACAGACTATAACTGAATTTAATCACATATACGTTTATGGAATAGAAAGAGAACAGCCACATAGCTAAGTCATTACAACATTCAGATCTTCATTTGCAGTGCCTTGAGTACTCTTTCTTATACAAGTCGGTGTAAATTGAAAATCTACCTCAAATCCCAGACGTTAAGTCGTCGATCTGTGCCACTCGAAGCGAGAATTGTTTCGTTATGCGGAGACCACTGAACCTTCAAAGTTAATTGAAATTTCTCTATCAAGGAGCTGTTCCGGAAAACTTACCTGAAATATCTCGTCCGTGTGAGATTCAAACGAGTGCAACTTCAGTTTTAAATTCCTCAGATCCCATAAGGCAACTGTCTAAAATACAAACTTTCACTTGCGGAGGACCTTAAATTAGGTTTTCTTCAAAGAAGCCCGTTCAATAACATTAACGGTCAATAATATTTAAAAATAATTACAGAGAAAACAGCAATCAGGAAGATTACTTGAAGTATAAAGCTGCAGCTAAAATATGAACACTAACCAAATGACGCAAAAGGCTTTATTTTACCCGGCCATTTAATAATAACCGCAATCAAGTATTGTCCAGATATTTCAGTCATCCAATTTATGAGCCGACACCTTCTTTTTAGAGTGCAGGCAGTGCAGCGAAAAACTACACTATGCAATGTCTGAAAATGATAGAATACAGACAATTATCCTCAAATCCTTCCGTTAAGTTTTTTTGGTAACAGCGTTACTATTCGAACCAGATTTGCGTTAAAGACATGCCTATCAAGCCCTGATCGCTACTGTCGCACCAGACATCTGTTTAAGGCGTTTATCGTCTTTTTAACGTTTAAGATAAATGCCCTTCATCGCAATTCGTCGTGGCATGACATAACTTAGTCGTTCACATCTCTCAGTAATAAGGACCTTGAGACTGCAATGGTGGAGAGCGATATGAGAGGTCTCAATCAAAATATTCGAATTACTTTTCGGCAACAGAAGGGGTACTCAACACTGCAGTGTTACTGTGAAGAAGCAAAATTCGGAGGTAGCAAATTTGTTGATGCACATTTGAGAACAACAAAGCTGAGATAAAATATTTGCTGCCAATGCGTTTCGCCACCATTCCAGTAGCATTATCACGCTGCATCTCGATATAATAGTGGCTCTGTCTGATGCCCTCAACCAATCAAAAATAGCAACGGTTTCAACATTAAGCAAAGAAATGAAAACTTTACACATTTATTTGGAATAATTTCGCTAAATGACAGTTTTTTAATTCTCCACTTCATTTTACGTACGCTACAGGTGAACTACGCGATGTCCTGCAATTTACTGCGCAGACACTGTCATCTCTACTGCATTACTGTATACCATGCTGATTTACTCACTTGCTCACCAAGAAGTACAGAAGAAGTACATTGACCTAGTGCCAAACTAAAAGGATGGTTCGAAGTGGCACAAATAAAAAGGATACATAAAAATCCTCCACTATAAAACCATGTAATTACTGGACGGAAAAATGCGCAGTTTCGATACTGAAACACATGGCAGAACTGTTGAATTTGCTTGTGAATTTAAGAAAACCAGCTACAAATCAAACACGTCTTGTCAACTGTTAGTAATGTACGAAATTCTGAAATGCAGGTTCCTCATATATGAATGTTTGGCATTAATTCTTTCCCATTCGTTATTTATTTCAGGCAAAGAAACAGAACTATACTAAGACAAAATATAAAACAGATGTTCTGGAGCAGATATCCAATTTGACCGAGAAAATATCATATTTCAATTCCTGATTTCAAATCCACTCTGCGTAATGCACCACCCCTTACTCCAAGGAGGTGGTAAGCTCACGCAGAGAAAATGCGGTATTACAAATTGAAATAAAACATTTACTGGCGGAATTAAAAAGCTATTATTTGTTATAACTGCCAGAGAAAATATTACTGGAATAGTGATGCATATTACAAGGAATAGTCAGCTATCACGTAAACCAAGGAAAAGTGCAGCCATAAGAGGAGCTCGCATTGGGCAGCATGTTCGCACACCTCGTCCATTTTGGCATAATCAGACTAGAATAGCAAACTATCCCCATTATTCGCAAGCCATCGACGTACTAGCCGCTTCTCGGTTAGTTGCACCGAGGCAACGTGTAGCCAATCCACTGATGAATAAGGTTCAAGATTACGGCAAGGAATGTCCTTTGGGCGGATTCCGCTTCTTAGGGGTTGCATTCTGTTCATATTTTTGTTGTTGCTCGAACTTGCCTTGCATAGCCCAGTTCAGAGATTCGGTCTTGTAGAGGCATCAATATCATGGAGCCGTTGCATGCTTAAATAGTCCCCTTTTGCGTCTACAAAGAAGGGGTCGGTACGCTCGCGCTAAGAAAGCCTAAGTTAAAACACATTTATATTCTTAAAATGTTTACAAATCATATGTAAAGGTCACCAGAATATAATATGCACGAATCCAATGCTAGGTCTAGACGAAAAAACTGATTATATGAGGCAATTGACTAATTTACAATTATAAAGTTTTAAAAATACCAATTGATGCATACCTTATCAGCAGATCCAGTGGCCAAAATGTATTCGCTGTAAGGATTAAAGGAAAGACAGTTCACTTCCGCGACATGAGCTTCGACAGTATGGGCAGGACGACTAGTATTATTACTTCTAGTATCCCAACTAAAAGAAAACAATATCCAAAATTGCAAACTAAGACACTAATTTACATCATTAGCTTTTTGTCATCCGCTACGGAGCCGAACAATGTTTCATGCATCAAATGCCATGCAACGTCCTCAACAACCGCTGAATGACCAGTGAAGATGTTTTTCACATCCAAGTAATTCTTTTCTGTAGGGTTTCCATTTATATCCCATAAGCATATGGTGTGGTCATCTGAGGCGGAGAGCAGATAGCCGTTTAGGTTCAGATTCCATGATAGACCATAACCTTCTTTCTGGTGGCCTCTCAATCTCAACTGTGGTCGACAGTCACCAGGTTCTAAATATAAGGACATACTTGTGCAGCAGTAAACTATATATAAACTCCGAGGCTGAAATTACGCATATAATGCAATAAAAGCATGCAAGAATGCAGTAATGAGACAAACGCAGCCATGAAGAACAAAACATCAGAACAAAAAATGGTTACAATCAATGATTGGCAATGAATGAAGGACAAGACTGTATTTTAGGGAAGTGTGATATGCTGGTGCATGTCTGTTGTTTACGTAACTTTAATTGCCAGAAGTATCGATTTCAAACGGGTAATTATTTCGCTGTGGAAAGAGTTCAAGTTTAACAAAAACAAAGAAGCAGGTGCTGATGAGCGCTTGCGTTGAATAATCAGTGTGCTCGTACAAAAGTTACAAACAAAAAAGATTATGATGATAGAAATTTGTCGAAAAAAAATGAATTTTTTACAACAATCTGGCTTTAGGAAGCACTGAAGGTTCAGAAATATGTCCTTTACAACAGCAGCGAACGGCATCTAACACACTTATTTGTGTCATAACGCATGACAAGTCTGTTGCTGTAAATTTAGCCTAAACTGACCATGTTAACGATTGAAACTTCATCACTTTACATAATCTGATCAAGTCTTCTTCGACAGCCAGCTGATCACCAAAAAGCGTTACAAAGCCATCAATACAAGCAGCCATTATAATGAAAACTTAAATCTAATTTTACTTAATTAGTAGTCATTGCATCGATTAAAATCGGCAAAACGAAGTTTTCACTAGTTGAAAGCGTCGTTTAGCACATATGTCGGTCGGTTGCCAGCTGAAAACAGATAACTGGTCATTTGTTTTGCAAATGAATTTCATTCTTGATTCGGCAAGGTATTCCTTAACATTCGAATTTATACTTGTCACTGCAGTAAAAACTGATTTAATAATTTCACGCAGGAAGCTGTTGTCCACCGGCAAAGAGAGGACTGAGAATGTCATCCGCTATGTAAATCTGGGGCAGGAAACCATTACGTGGCACAAAATGAGGAAGACTTTCAAGGAGAGTAGAAGCAGACTCACACAGCTACAACGCTATTCACGAGATCTTAGAATGACAGATCGACGACACATTTCAACACCACTGCAATGCCTAACGAAACAAAACAAAGAACAGCTCTCTGCCATGCAGTAAATCATAAAAAAACACAGAGGATCTCCAGAATTTGCCGTATAAAACTCCACTGGATGATTCAAGTGAAGGGCGTATCGTGAAGGTAAGGGTGAGGAAACCAAATTACTCTTACTACACGAATTTCTATTACAACAGCGTCGTTTACGTTATTATTCTCATACGACTTTAACATTGCTCATGCAGATGACTCACTCGGATATGATTGTCCGATAAGAAAAAAAAAGAAAACAAAACAGAAAAAGAAGAAGAATGACAACATTAGTTATTTTATCTTCCTCTTCCTCATCTTCCATGACCCCTTCTCCTTTCGAGTCGCAGTTAGTTATTTTATCCAATTAAAAATAACAAGCAACCAGGTGAAGAGAACAAACAAGCACAGGTTGATTCAAAACTGAATACGCAATGTCTAAAAATGTTTCATATAAACTTCTGTCACTTTTCTACGAATGCATGGTAGATAATTTCTTTGCATCATCACTACATGGACTTATAGTTCAGCTCGTCAATGAATATTTACAAGAACCGGCTTACCTGATTTGCACGGATGTTTCGTGTAATCAAAAACGAAAACCTCTGAACTTGGAGTCTTCGTAGCTATTATGCATGGATTTTGAGGCATGTAGCGTGCCCTGTTGACTTCACCGTCATGGTTGATTTTAATGACAACATCGATCTTGCCAGACACGCTTCCAAAACCACCGAATTCTTAAAAGGTTAAAAAGTTACAGGAAAATATTTTGACCTGAATCTTGCCAAACGCCACCACGGTTTTGAGGATGTCATAACATATTATTATTCCACTAAATCAAGTTTAACCATATTCAGATCTCCCATTATTCTATGCATACTCAGTGGATTTAACTGTGCTTAACCTGAGATAACCAACACTGATGTAGATGAAAGTTGCATCCTATCGTGAGATAAGCAAATATCGTTTAAAACCGTTAAGAACTTTCTATGTTATTAACGAATAACGGAAAAACTTTTTTAAGCAATATATTGCATCTCCTCATGAATAAAGTCACTCATTATAACCCATCATTAACTCATGAAAAGGCGCTCCTTAGGAAAAAGGATCATTATGCTGTTAAAAGTTGTTAAGTGCTGCAATGTTAAAGATAGTTTTAATCCATTATGCCACTGTCCTGACATTCATTACAACGAGCAAAACGCAAAATCATAGATGATTACTGAATCAAAATATGACTGTACACAGGAATTTGTCAGGAAACGCACGTTTACTTCAAAGCAAGATTTTGGCGTACTGCAGTCCCCTCTTGATCCTAGTTACCTAGAGAGACAGCTACTCCATGGCATTTGAGTACCTGCAGTGCCAAATGTATTTCGCATCTTTTTGTCAGAAAGAGCTATCTCGCACATATAACGAACAACGTTTCAGGAGCTGGTACTCTTCACATGCTACCGCATAAACATGATAAGTTGATCTTAACTCCTCCAACATTAGATTTCATGGACCATTGCACCGACATCTAAGACTTTATGAGCATTGGAACGGCGCAGTACACTTTAAATCTGGTATTGTAGGCGTCATTCCGCATTCATCATACCTCATTTGACAAACTTGAGCGTACGAACAACTTATTAAGTCAAATTTCTTGGTGCATAAAACCTGCGAAGTGGAAGACTTTACCCGTGAAACTGAACAATGATTCTATATTTCAGTGCCTTAAATCAAATGTCTTAAATGATCAACAGAAACACAGAGGGCAAGGTAAAACATTAATCTAAGTACCGGTTGAAACTTAAGCTTTTTCAATGCAAATGGCTTTGGGTGTGACACAACATTTTTCTTTCTATTACTGTGTCATTTCAGGGCGAAAAATTTTCGATAATGACTGCTGCGTCCGGAAAAAATGAAAGGAGAATCTTGTCACGTTCAAAGTAATTTGTATTGAAAAATGGAGTTTTAAACACCTTGGCGTAAATTTAAAATGGTGCTTCTTACGTACTCATGACGAAGTCCGGAACAGTGATCAAGAAAGTTATTACGATAAAAAAGATACCGGTAGCAGAGAGGTTTATTCTTTCAATTCAATGTTAAATATATTTTATACATTTTGCAGAATATTAGTAGATGAACAATGAAGACAAATTGCATCAGTAAACACGCATCAGACAGCACGATGGCAAGATAACACCGTAACACCGCAATACAAAAAGGTGAATTTACTGCTAAACAGTCAGAGATGCTTTACATCGCGATGGGAATCGAACCTGGTACCTTTAATGTGCAAATCAAACTACCTATCAACAACAGAATTGACTCTCCCTCCTGCGCCGAAAACTTAAATGAAAAAAGCCAATTAAAACCCACGATACCTGCATTTTCAACATCACAGTTGGCACTGTCCACGTCGATGCAGCTATTAGGCAACTGAGCCGATGCAATTAATAAATGATTTTGCTCATCAGAGGTATGCGTTCCCAAAATCAAACGATGAATCGAATAATCTTTTCCATCAGGCCTAAAATCCATAAGAAAATAAGGATACTAATCGTGTAAGTGGCATAAATATTACAGCAAAATTTTTGAATATCTGGCTTGACAATAGTCAAGGAACAGCGAAACAGCAGATTTTCAAACCCAACGCGGCAGACAGCTACAAGGAAAATAGCAGCACTATAAGGCCACTAATCCAGCTTGATTATGCCTATTATTTTCCTACAGGTATTAAGGATTTTCTAGTTTCGATTCATGCCATTAAAATGATGACTTTATTTTTTAAAGTGTGCGTGTTCTGAGAATGGATCAATGAGAAACGCCCGTATTACCAGCTAGATATATGATAAATGAGGTTCAACAACTAAAAGCGCAGGGGTCTTCAGCAAAATATGAGCCCAATAATAATCTGCCACCTTAACAGAGGAGGATAATACGCACATTTTACTGAACACCATTTGCCGAGAATGTCATTTATAATATATTTGCTATTTTCAGATTCATGTTTCGCAAATAGCTTATTTTGATTATGTTTAAAGAATGCCAGCTATTCTTGAAAATTTAACTGATAAAATAAGTATTATCGTAATGAATCAAATGATTCCATAAACGCAGATGCACTACACATAAGAAACTATTAACTAGTGACATGCATAAATGGTTATTCTTGGAGCGAGAAGGCAATGCTATATCGCTTATAAATTACCCGTAACGACACCCATTGATTCATAGAATATTGCTGAAATGCCGCTCTGTTTTCAGACGAGTAGGGCTACATACAAGCAGGATAAAATTTGTCGACGCTTTAACACTTGCTATGCACCGATCTCTCTCGCATAATTCATACTCAACCAGCAGCTTGTTCGTTAATCATGACGTCTTCAGAGCTAATACTTATTACATGCTTTAGCCAGTGACGTTCTGCTCATGCAAATGGCTCAATGTGATAATCTCAACAAACAAAAACATAACGGCAGCAAACGCAGGCTTGATTACAAATATTAACAATGATCAGAATACATATTTATTTAAGGCAAGTATCAAACTTTGAAACACTTACTTAGTAATGTCTGGCAGCCACTGAACTGTCAAACTTGGCCACTCCAAAGCATGAGTTAAAACCTAAAACAACGAATAAAGCAAAAATTTTAATTTCTTATTCCTTACCAAATCATACAGAAATGGAGCATTCTTCTTCCAGATTTTGTATTCTTCACTTAAAATTTTTTCTTCGGCAGTCTCCCCAGGTACACTAGCCATTACATTAACTTTTCTAAAAATACAAATTCACAGATAGTACCTCACAAATATATCAATATACAGTAAGGTGACAAGTATATTCGTCGTAGCAGTAAAAAAGAGTTGACCGAAAAGGAACAGTTAAAAAAGAAAATTGGAAACTGTTGACATACAACTCTCCCCTACATTACCCTACTGGTCACCGGCTGAGTCATGGTGGAGCATTTATTGTCATTTCAAAGGCATCAGCGATGGTTTAATTCTTTTATGAAATCATACCTTTAGCTAAGTGATTCACATTCTGTTTTATGTTTCACGATTGCAAATTATTCTTAAAGGTGAAAATGTTTCGCCCGTGTATCCGGAAATGTAGGTCGAGCAGTTTAGTAGACGATCTCCACAGTTTTGGTGGAATTTCTTCTTTTGTCTTCGTCCGTATTGATCTTAATTTTCTACCAGATTTGAAAGTGAGAGGCAATTCCAGTCCAGAGTCTGAATTTTATACGAGTTAATGAATTCGGAAAGACATTTAACGGTACATCGAAAGGAAACGGTTGCGAGTGGTTTTTGCTACAGTTCATCGTTTGCTCGTTGTCCGTCTTGTCACTGTTGCAATGAAATTCTCTGCCTACCCACTGCATCCCACTCCACTACACGATAATTATGGCATTCTCGTTCTCAAGCACGTATGACCAGATCAATCCTAAAGCATCTAATTACATCAGCTTTTGGAGCAAGGGACAGAACTAGCCACTTGAAGATCTATTGCAGCAGCAACACGGCCACTTTTCCCAAGTCATCGACTTTCCACCCGTTTCTAGGTTGGTTGCAGCGAAGCACATATATATTTTTTGCTGAAGAGAATTCGCGGTTAGGCCGAAGGTTGTTGCACCGAATCAAACCGGTGTCTCCGGTATTCAAGGCCCAAATTATGGCCATTGTGCCTCTGCGCCTGGATTGATGTGATAACGTACGAGGTTAATAAACATGATAAGCGATATACCTTGAATCCCTTTAAAATGAAAAATATCACAAACCATAGCCACTGTTTCATCCAGTTTTGTTAACTGGAGAGGATAATGACTAGAAATCCTTTGAAAATCGACTACACGAATGAAACAGACGGCTTTGAACAAAAACAAAACAAACAAAAAAAAAATCTGAATTTCGTTATCGACGGGAGACATCCTTCTATAACATAAATGTTTTAACATACTCGGTGAACGCGACACATTCAAATTCGAATGCACTGCACTACAACGGTTACAGAAACAGCTGCTTTTCAGGAGATATTGAGACGAGATCCATGATAAAAAATTACTTTCTGTAAATCGACCAAAATTGGCAAAAGAAAACACGAAACACATAGAGTTATTAGATTACAAACAATTTGGCATAACATAAACTCATGACCATACTAAAAATTACATTAGAGGACGAGTTTAAGCAGAGGGAACTTGAAATGTTACCGTCCTGAATGGTATGGACCTAATCTGATTTGCAGATCAGTCCAAGTTTTTAATACAGCTTTTTCGCTGGACCTAGCCAAGCCTAGCTCTATGATCTAAGTCTCAATATTGTCCCTTGTATATTTAAGTTTACGCCATGGGTTTGACGTAAACAGAGGCCAAGATAATACGGTGAATGCTTCATGTTACCAGTCTAGACGGAAAAGCAAATTTCTTTCAGTCCATGCTGCATAAAATGAAATGCAAATTAATTTCAGTCTATAGCGGCATAGATTCATGTATACAGGTGCAGATACTGAATATACATATTTAAGCAAAAGCAATAAAAGTAAATCAGCTAAAGAAGCAACGAACCTGAACGTCACTGCTGATGATAACATTCAGCATGGTGTAATCTTAGTGTGCCATGTGTGCAGATGTATACCTTCATCTAACGAGATCTAGGAGTGTTTGTTCAGAGTACAAGGTCTCCCGATGCAGGCTAATTCTGCTGTTTCTCAGTGCGCGCTTCGTTTGTATTGCAATTGTCATCTTGGGTCAGGGATCATGATGTTTTCATGAACCCAAGGTGAAGGATGTCCGATGTGAAAGGGAATTTACGGATTAATTTAAATAGTAGCAGTTGCGGCAAAGTGCAGAGCTCTTGTCGCAAATAAATTTGCTTCTATGATGCTGCACCATTTCGCTTGATTTTCACGGTGTCCATCGTCAGTTTTTTCGTTGCGTTGTTGACTAGTAGCGCCACGTCAGCTGCCCTTTTGCGCACAAAGGTTTTGTAAGCCACTTCCGGTGAAGCGCAGCAAGGTGGCGCCGTCTACATACTCCAGGTCAAGCTTTTTATTGAGTTTATGGTAAAATTTTGCTCTTGTCTCGAAACGACACTACATTTCGAAGATAGCCATTACGTTAAACTGGAACGGTGAGAGATCCTCGTGTCTCGACGGACCGCATTTAAAATATTGAACTAGTCGAACAGGTCGCCTTTTCTTCCTGACTGCACAAGATATTACTGTGTGCAATCTTTCCATCAAGCTAACGACCTTCTTTGACATTGCCGTAGTCACGCAGGTCTGCCACAGTGACGGTTGTCTGAATCGAAGACGGCGGGAGGGGTCTGAACATATGGACACCTGCTTCGCCACGTTTATTTGCTGATGAAAATTTAAAGTTGGCATCGTGATCGAAAGCTGCTTTGTCTTTTTTTTCCGATACCAATTGTCTTGGCAGCCGTAGGAAGGATGCTTTCATAGGCGACTGTGTAGCAGCTCTGGGACTTGGCCTGTTGTAGAGTCTATGACAGCGAATCTGCTTTCGGTGTGGATCTGGAACGCCGCGCAGGTGGTCACCTCCTTCAGTTTGTCTGTGTGAATGACGTGTTTCCCCATTTTCAGCAGTTGCTAAATGAAGGCGCAGTTTCGCGACCACCAGGTAATGGTCAGTTCCAATAACAAAAAGTTCGCCGTTCCTGGGTGAGGGGGTGGGCAGCAGAACTGCAACTCCAGTCTTGCGGCGAGAGTCGTGGTTACCACACCAGTAGAACTGCGATTCATCTTGAAGCCGCTGATGTCGTTGGCCTGGTAGGTGAGTAGTGAGCCTCAAGATGTCCAAATTGTATCGCACTGTGATGCGAGTCTTCCATTACCGTTCAACGGCCGCATTTTCCACTAGGCGATACTTAGCTTATTGCAGAAGTTAAGCTTCTGCGGGTGAGGTTTATTGGTAGAATGGTTTAAACCGTCCTGTGAGTGTAAACAGTTCATGGCAAAGGCATCGTAGCAGCGAATTCGTTACGCAACAGCTCACCGCCATCAACAATTCAACGTCCAGCTTGTACTGGTCGGAAGTTCGAGTGAGGTCGTCCAACCTCCCATCACCTCAGTGTCTTCATGTTCCAGCAGCCGATGCAAATCTTGTAGCAAATGTCCATTATCTGTACGTCATTGTTTGCTTGTTCGCCCCCGCGAGCGATCGGCTTATGGTTTCACTCCTCTACGTGACCAGGTTACGCGACGCCTGAGAGATGATTGGCGTGCGTCCACAGATCCGAACGTTTTGCACCAAGAAATTCGACCTCCAGCCAATTAAACTTCAGCAAGGAGAAGATCCGGTATTTTCTGCTGAAACGTGTGAAAGTTTAGTGGAGACGGCTAGCTGGATGACTTTATCCGTACAGGCAAGGGGTACTGCCTGAACCTCCTTGCGATCTCATAAACTCACATCCCCGATCACTTAGAAGGTCGCCTAGAAAACGAATCGCAGCTTCACTGCTCTGGGAACCAGAATTCTAGACGCAAGTTAGATGTAACAGCCTTGCTGTCGCTATGAGCAGTCAAAACCTTGGTCTCCATCGAGTACATGACCGATCGGATGCTTGTTTGCCGTCTTGCAACAAAGCACGTGACGATGCGTGTTATTGTCGTGGGCGATCAAAGGAAGGACGAGTTCCACGCGTGTTTACACGCAGTTCTTCGTTTTCTTTAGCAGTCTCATCACTGGCGACAAGAACGCACAGGTCGGCGGGGACGATTCCAGCTGGCATCATATGATGGACCAACATGGCTTCGGGACGCTGAATGACAACGGTCGACGGTGACTACACCTTTGTTCCATGCAAGGTCTCCTCGTCGGTGTTATGCTGTTTATCCACCGTCAAATCCATCACCTGACGTGGACAACGCCAGGTTCCCGCTTCAAGAACCAGTTGGACCACATAATGATTAGCAGAAAGTGGCGAAGCGCCCTTCATGATACGCGGCCACGATGCGGAGCTGAAATACATTCGGACCACTTTATGGTGGTCGCAAAACTCAGCCTCCAATTGGCAACGTCCCTGAGAACAGCACGGAAATGGGCGAACTCCCGATTCGACACCAGCAAGTTGGAAGATCCAGAAACTTACGCGGCGTTTCGAGATAAGATCAGCAGCAGATTCGCAGCCGTAAAGGACATGACCTGTTAGGACCCAGAGTTACTCTACTAACTGCTAAAATGAGTTATAGTCGCTGCCTCAGCAAATTTACTCGGTCTAAGCAAAAAGACGAACCATCTTTGTGTTTCGGCAGAAATGCTCACTCTTCGCCAGAGA
>UZAM01010368.1:7923-18091 GCA_900618415.1 Soboliphyme baturini | reverse complement strand
GGAGACTTGCCACGGTCTCCAACGCTCCTCCTTTCTCATCCGGGCTTGGGACCGGCCATGGCGGAGTTTAGATTAATTTTATGCTAGCAAATTCTGGTGCCAAACAAGCTGCAAAACCCTTCGAAGCACGCTCATATAAATGATGACCGACGTCAAGACTTGAAGCTTTGTGAAAGCTGTACCGTTAGTGGAATTTGTATCCTCATCGATGCGAAGCAGTTAACATCTAGAGGAGATGAGTCTTGTCCAGCGTCCTTTGCACTGCAACAGTTCAAATCCAAATCAACATTCTTCAAATGGCTTCCTACGCATTTGTAACAATTATTCCAGCGTCACTCGAAGAAAAACGAAGCAAGCTCTTTAGAGATTAGCTCGTTTCCGCCTGATCCTGAGGATGTAAGACAAGCACTAATTCATAGACGAGCTACGAACTAGCGAATTTCATTCAAATCAGTCACTTGCATGTAAATCTGCCGCATCATATGATTAAGCTGATTCTACTTGATCTAATAACTTTGCAAAAGCCATAACTTCCAGTCCTATGAAGCGTTTATGCAAATTTATGCGTATCGATCGAACAGGTTACTACGAAGTTTAATCAAAAAATATGTGTTCGAAAAATCCAGAGATTATATCTGAGCATTTGTGATCAATCTCCAAAGTGTAGCGATGCATAATATTGCGAACGATTTTCTTTTAAACGATGCATATATTTTCTTATAAAGACTGTTTGCAAAATTACAAGAGGCGAGCCGTGGCGTAACAGATAATCGCTGTCCTCAGCTTGTGAATAACTTACTGGAGGTCATTACACCAGAACGGACGAATATCATGGTGCGTAGGTTGCGCTAACCTGACACTCGCCGCTTTTAACGTTTCTTCTTGATCACTGGGTACTTTACACTTAACTTTATAGATATTAATTTCTGTAAATGTTCTCGTATTACGATGGAGGGGGTTCATTACATCTTGGCACAAAACTTTAAATTTTTACCTTTACTTGCAAGGAAAGCGGACATCATTTACACAATGAAGATCGCCGTATATCGAAAGATGTAGTGGGGAATTCTAACTTATATAAACAGGTAATAACGATTAATAGAACATAGTTATTGCTTGCAAAGATGGAACTTGGTTTGTGACCACGTGACCATGATGAATCGACTTTTGCGTCTGATGGGAGTTTGCTATACCGTTTCCGACATGGATGCGGAGATTTTGCCTCTGTACCAAGTGTTCCTGAAAAATGTACATTAATCGACGATATTTGACAGTGGTCGTTGACGCTCGAACCCGAACCTAGAGATGCCAACTGAGAGTAAACTTGGACATGCTTTCTACCTCATATACTGCACTACCTTAGCCCGCCGAAGGTAAGTCGAAATATGAGGTTTTTATTCTATACGAAAATGCTTCAATTCAACAGACCAAGAGAGACGTTACCAAAATTCCAAAGTAAGCATTTATGGATCATAGTGTGATAACTGTGATATGATCCTTATTGGGAAGGCCAACGAGAATCCATGGACCGATTAAAGAACAATTCTCTGCAATCCAAAGCGGTCACGATGACATAACGCAACATGTCACTTGAGAAAGATATTGCTCCGATGAAGTCTAAATGTCTGTAATCGACACAGGTTCCTTAATACTGGTCTTCTGATAAGGGAATTATTTCATATTTTGACGTAGAAATACCCAATGGGCAATGAATACTCTTGTTCCGTTGTGATGAATAGACCCTGGCTTGCTGTCCGTCATTAACTTGAGGAGAACCTCGTGATTCATTAGATAATCATTCAGATCTGCCACACATTTTCTAATGACTGCAACCGTTCACAGTTTGTTCTATTTTGGTCTATTCTTCGGTTCTGCTCCACTTCTCGGCTTGTTTCGGCCTTAGTACACGCTCCCAGAGAATAAAATTTGCCACGAAAGCTTTCAAACCTGTCTAATTTCAAGACCGCGTGAGACAATATATGCTTTGAAAAGACCTACATTCAGTTGAGCATGATGAATGAAGAACTTTGATTTGCAGGTGCATGTGATGGTTAGAGATCGTTCATGATTATGGCTTTTCATAATAATTATTGTATTGTTGTCTGACAGACACATTGAGTGCGCAATGAATGCTACCATTACATTGTGAAACGAACTGCCAGACTGTTTTCATGCATGTACTGGATCTGCCTCTTTTTGCTTCATTTTCTGTTCTGCAAGACTGCCTATTTCCGGTTTCATTGCGTACGCCAGGATGATACCATTTTGGTGCGATAGTAAAACCCCTGTACAACGACCATGAATCAACGAAACAGCTTCGGTTTTGAGACGCGGTCCTGCGTTCTGTGTGCTGCAAGTGCTCAAACACCGTGGAGCCGTCGTCTTTTTAAATGGCCCCCGTAGACGTGTAGAAGCAACGGGACCGTGCAATGGCGCTGCTGGTGTAAAGTGAGAAATAGATTTATCTTTCTTTACACTGTGCATCTTCGCCCAGTTATGCGCAGCTTCCGTTTTGTCACGTTGTTCTACTGTTCCGAAAATTCGTTGAATATCAAAAAGCAGAAATAAAAAATGTGTTGTGTTCTTTATTTCAGATGGCAGACATGTTATGGAAAAACGATTCCTCGTCCTGTAACTGTCCGCAGATCATAGCATGATTCTTCAATGGTATGACGGGCCGAAACTTCAGCACTATTCGATTATCTGATTGACAAGCTACTTACATTGCTTATACATGAACTGTGGTTTGTTGTGTCTTCAGAGAACTTGGTATTGGTCTTTGCTTCGTGCCAAAACCAAGGAAGTATCAGTTCAACGTAACGTCATTTCATCGGTATCACTTGGACTGGCCGGTAATCAGCGACCAATCAGTCCGGTCACAAGACGCGCGCCAATACTCTCGGTTTTTAGCTTATTTCTTTCAAGCACGACCTTCCCGGCTCCTGATATATTTTTCCCAGGGTGGTGATGTGTGACCAAATGGTGTAGTTCTCTCGAGAGGGCAGCAGTCGACAATCGTCGCCGTTACACGCCTGGCCCACCGTAGCGTTTCATTTCTGATTTCAACGACGACGTCCATCACTGCTCTGCACCATGTGATCGCAATGTCGCAGATGTGGCTTTGTGGAAAACGTCATCCGCTGCAAGACATGCTGCAGGTGCTCGACAGAAAAGATGCAGAGAGATTGTGAATCAATACAAGACCAAAACACTGCGATCGAATGCCCTGTCCAAGCCCTGATAATTTCGTACGGCGAGCAGATGGAATAAGACTAATTATGCATCAACCAATGGCAAGAGATCGGCATGCAACGTGATCTACTTGGAGAGATTCAACGGAGAAGGAGGGTCAACCGGTGCGCGTTCTCGTCGCCAACTTGTGGAACGAAACCCGCTTCACCTCTTCGGTCCTGCCGTCTCGCTGAGCAATATTCAATGGAGGTGAATTGTGTTCATTCATTAAAGTCAGAGAACGCCGGCTATTTGTTATCCGGGGACCAATGGAAGGAAAATGTTTAATGTTTCACGTCGCCTGAATTAAATGGATAAATTGGTGATCATTAAGGTAATATGTGGTTCGTAAATGTCCAGTGACACACCAGTAATATTGGCCTGGGTTCGAATATTTTTTTCTCGATCGGTACAGTGACACGGTTTTGTGTGTCGATGTGCTGCAGACGCTATTATATCGTGGAACTGTGGTCTGTTTAAAGGGTCTTTAGAGTGCTGCAACGAAGGGCGAATCCAAAGAGGCGACTCGCATGTAGCAGGATGTACGTTTAGAAAACTGCTTACTCTTTAATCTATAAATGAGACAAGTTTATTTTTGTGAGGAGTAGAAATGAAAAGTAGTGCTCAACGTCCCCCCCTTGATGAACACAGTCACAGGTTCATGTCGTCTGAAAGGGGCTTGAATGGCTTCTGGTTGCCGAAATGTTCCGGATCCGTTTCGAGAGGCACTGATTCAAACATAATTGTCGAAGAACGCTGTTGAGAAGGCAGAAAAAGAAGCAAGGCGTGAATAACCTTCACAAAGTTGCATTTTGCAGAGCGCGGCAATGAATAACTTTCTCGCTATGTGCCGATCATCATGGCGACAAGCGGAAATTGACGGAAGTTTCGAAAAGCGAAAGGTACTTATTGTGCGTCGCGTTGACTACGTCAACGAAACCGATACGTCACCCGACCGACCGACCGACCGACCGAACGACCGATCGACAGGGCTGCATGGCACAGGAATGCTCACCGTTGAACGTCGGGCGGTTGGCGTAGGCGATGCTTGCAATCGAATCGCTGGCTCTTTTGTGGAAGAATTCAGGCACCACCGGAAACGGGATACCGAAGGTTGGTTGCTTGGTTAGTTGGTTGGTCATCCATCTGCCCCGGAGCCAGCGAGTCCCTGATGGCATTTAACCCCATGACTCCTTCACGAGTTCCCAAGCTGTTGCGCAGAAGTCGATCAGGTCTGTCGCATGTAAGCCACGTCGATGGTTCCTGCCGACCACCGGTCCCCCTCGGTGCTGCGCTTCCGGCCGGAAGCAACTTCAGCGGCCGGGTGTGCGAGGCGACGTCGAGGAGACGAGTAGCGACGATGTTGTGTTTTTAAATGTTTTTTCCGTCGTGAGTATTGATTTTTAGCGGATTTTCTAAATCGCTCCTGTCGCTGCTCGACGAGTCTTCGAGTTGAAAGCTGACAGTCAGTCGTTGTGACCGACCGACCGATCGGCCGGCTGGTGCTGGTGCCCATTTGCTGCCAGTCCGCAGATTGCCGTTGCTGTTTGCCATAAAGAGCGCGCTTCTGTCTCCTCGTTTGTCACCTGAGCAGTTGCTTGTGATTTCAGAGCGATTCCGGTGAAACATCAAGAAGGCCAACCGAATCATGCTTCCGAACCACTTCCGGGCTCTGACGGCGAGCGCCGCCGCCAAACTCACAGATTCGTGTTCGTCGTTGCGTTCCTCATCTCGACCTCACTGCAGGAGTCAACTGTCCACCGTGTCGTCGCCTAACAAGCCGAGGATCCTGATCACCGGTGCCCTCGGCCAACTGGGGCAGGGCCTGGGCCAGCTGCTCAGGTAAGCAAGCTGCAGTTGTACGGTTAAAGAAAATCGTTTATTCGCTTACTTCAACAAATTAGTAAAGCTCAGCGAAAATGAATGTTCCATTTCAGCACAGAAAACAAATTTTAAAATTAAATTAAATTTTTCTTAAATTCACGTTTACGCCCTACATTTACACGTTGTCACGTCCAATCTTTCAAATGCTTCTACATCTGTCGTACAAGCAGTATGAACCAAGCAATAACAAATCCAGGAATTGGCAGGTGTTTCGACTGAATCCGCTCGACGTTCACCCGCTTGATAGCGTCAATATCATGAGCGACAGGTGGGTTGAGTTTTACGTCAGGCTACGTCACGGTCCCCCCACTATCACCTCGGCTTGGGATCAGCAACGGCAGTATACTACTGCTGACTGGGGCTCTTGCTCTGCAGCTAATTAATCAAACAGGTTCCTTTCCCTTCAGTGCGAGTTCGAATCATTCCGGTGTACTTTCTCTGGCCAACAAAATATATTTGCCAACACGATGGGATGAATTGTACTTCTCAACATGAATTGATCGGTACATGTCCTGGAATCAATCTCCGATTCTCACATTCTTAGCTAAGAGTACCGAACAACGCAGATTTTAGCAGTTTATCGCCAACGCTTTTCGCTACAAATAGAGTAGCATCATCACGGCATAATTTTAATATCGCTGTCCTTTCAAAGCTTCTTCACATCCAACATTTTTAAGTGAATGGCGTACCTTTTATTGGGCCAAATACTCTGCAGAAGCATTTGTATATACGTATATACAGCGTGCTCTCGTTCAGATCTCCTATTCATTTTGGTAATCGGTAGCACCGGAGTGTTCAATGTTTAAAATCTCTTCTAGCGGCTATTCGTCTTTTTCTATGTCTACAGTTTTCTCTTCTGGAATAGTGTCGATCAGTTTCACATTTACATAAATAATACACATTAAAAATAATGATGCCGCATTGAAATAAATAGGTAATACTTCAGGTTTATGATTCTGATCTCATAGTTATATAGATGGATGTTTGAATGATTCATGTACAACAGATGCTAGATCAATTTATTAAGCAATAAGATGATCTGCCATCTATTGTATTTGTATACTGAACCATGAATCATTCAAACACATAAGTAAAATTCACATCTACTTCTAAAGTTCCACGGACATTCTAATTCTCACGAGACGCACTTAGTGTATCGCATACGCACAGTTTCGGTATTTACGAACCTAGATTTGACGTGCACGATGTATAAATTCCTGTCATTTGCGCCATCCCATTGATTCCAAGGGCCCCAAAGATAATCGCGCACGAAGTTGTCTAGTGTCCGCGTTTCTGAAGTGATTTTTTGATATGTTTTTAATGTGTGATTTTACTTAACCCGGCTGTCCTAGGAGCGTTTTGCCTCTTCTCAAACGACATGGCAATGTACACCATGACCGATGTCTTGAAACTGGTGTTTGAAAGTAATGTGGAATTCGTCATAGATTCGCTATTCACCGAATCTTAATTCGAATATATAGCCCTTCAAATTGTCGGTTTTAATCTACCGCTGATTACACCCAGCTCTCTCACTGTCATCACGGAGAAGGAGTATTCGTTCCACATACTGTAGTAAACCATGAACCTCATCTTGTTTACGTATTTTCTGATTGGTTCAGATACGTGAGGTATGTAAACAAAATTACCATCAACCTATTCTCACACAGTTTTGTTAAGTAACAACAGGTGTGCGATAGTTATTTGTCCAATATTTTTCAAGAGTACCCTTTCTTCAAAAATACGTAATAAGGATGTCCATTTTCAGCGTCTGGGGTGGAAACCGTGTTGCATGTTTACTCCACGTGTAAACGCATGTTCCTCAAACAGCTGATGCATCACAAGAGCTCAGATGTAAGTACTTGTTCGATTGAATGGGTTTCCGATAAACAGAACTTTAAAATTCAAGCGACGATCGTCCTTTTCACAGGCACATCTGCTAATGGTATATTCTGGTTCACCTTGGCCTCGATAGTTAATCGTATTTGACCGTTGCATTCATGCAGTTTGCGAAAACCTTTCATTTCTTCATGCACGTCGCTGTAAAACAAAAATTTCATCGACATGTCTTGCTTAGAACTGCGATCAGATAGTTTTCCACTGAGCTTAAAATTGCACATGGTGCTTTCGTTCATTTCTTTCGAAATGGAGACTACTTGGTTATGTATGGCTAGGTTCATTTCCCTTATGCCCGTAAAACATTTTCTCCCGACTTCTGATTTCCTAGAGCAAGGAATACCCTCTACTCGAAGCTCTCACGAAAAGGTTAGCGAGTGTCGTCCACGTCACTCGTAGACCAGCGACTCACTGACCATTGCTCGGTTGGTGGCATCGAAAGACAGTGCAGTGAATTGCTTGCTGAATAAAATTATTTTTAATGTGCAGAATATGCGCTGCTCCCACCCCTTCGTGATATGCATAACAACATAATTCGAATGAAAAATAGCACCAGAAACGATTTTACTATAAAAGTTTTATTCCACACAACGAGTGTGCTTTGCTGAAGTTTTGCTGGCTATCTTTGGTGTTTCACAGAACAAAATATGGCCAGAACAACGTGATCATGTCGGATATTGTCAAGCCGACCCGTGCCATTTGGGAAAAATACCGTAAGCTGTACACGAGTCATTCGACGGCCACTGAGACGCGTCGTTTTCAGAGCCGTACTTGTACGTTAACATCATGGACATGTCGTTGGTGCAGCAGACGGTGGTCAACCACGAGATCGACTGGGTTATACATTTTTCGGCTCTGTTGTCGGCCGTCGGCGAGAAGAATCTCCCGTTGGCGATCGACATCAACCTCACCGGGTTACATAACATCTTTGAGGTGTGCAGGTGAGGAGTTCGCGCATTTTCCTCTCTCTCTCTCTACATGTTTCTGCCACGAATCGTTGCAGAACGCAAAAGTTACGGATGTTCGTACCGAGCTCCATCGGTGCTTTCGGTCCGTCGTCACCTTTGGATAACACTCCAGATGTTTGCGTGCAGCGTCCGAAGACAATCTACGGCGTCAGCAAGGTGCACGCCGAACTGATGGGTGAAGTAAGTACCTTTCGCTCACATGCATGACTGTCACTGAAGTTCTTAGCCACGTGGTCTTTTCTTCCTTTTTCTAGCAGTGCCTTTTTTAAGCTCCAATCGGTACACCTCCTTGTGTCCGAATTGGTCGTTTCAGTCAAGGCCAATTATAATTTCATGACCAGCGGGATCCAGAAACCTGTTATTCGCTAACTTCGTCCACGGCTTTAACATTGCAACCGGAATGAGTAAAACTTAATATCGATTAGAAATGTGACGATGGTCATACCTTATACTTTACGTCGCTTAGTAGTTTTCTGGCCCATTAAATAGAAGCACGTTCAGTTTTTCGTCACCATGGTAGCGTCACACTGCACCTTTGCCGTCAGCAGTTTCTATTCACGCATTAACACTGCATTTTAAATGAAAAAAATCGAAGCTTTAACAGAATAAGATGTATTTTACCATGCATGAGCTTCCGGTAAATCGAATTCATTCCAAACTACTTAATTTTTCATACAGGATCAACGACTTGGAGCTTCTTCATCATGTCCTCCTTGCTTCAAGATCATATTCTCTACCCAACATCCATAACCATAATGACTGGATTTTATCCTAAGGCAGAGTCGTTCAGTCAACAGAGCACATAGCTGGCGGACAAAAGACTTCTGTGTATTCGACTATCTATACTGTCGCTTGTATTTCATCTATCCAATCCATCATGTAATTGTCATCTTATACCACTTAGCAGAACGTCTGGCTGCTTAAGATTCGTAATTTTCTCATCCCAGAATTTGGATATGTTCATTGCGTCGTCGGAGCAAAGATTATGCCCCATTAATAACAGGTTCCCGTTTAGTTTTGTCAGCCATGTGCGTTGCTGGTCACCGTTCCTTCGTCGTCCAAGTGAATTTCAACAGCTACACAGACTTCGTTGCTTCTATGCAGATAATTCAGTTGTCTGTTTTTTGAGTCGAATTGCATCAGATACGTTCTCGGAAATATGAGGTCAGCTGATCGTCTCTGATGCCTTAGAGTCACATCATCTTCAATATGCATCGCATTAAGCGATATTAGAGACCGTTTATTCAAAGTTCGTATCCTCGTGTGAGAATTGTCATTTCTGTTGTGCAGGTTAAAATCAAAGTTTTCCTTATCGTGTTGCAGACTGGAAGAAAAGCCAAACAGCACTCTGTATTGGTCATCTAGCTGTAGATAGATGTCTTCACAACGTACAAAATTGATGACCGGAAAAGATCAGCGTAAACACCACCACTCCTCGCTATGGAATTGTGAGACAGGCTAACATCCCAGCATTATAAACTTTGCTTTCGGGAGCTGATCGGTTGCCTTGTGTTTTGCGGCGTAACGGGCTTCAGTTTAACTGATAGATACAAGCGAGTAGATGCTTGGTAAAACTATCGACTCCTATCTCCTGATCTCGTGTCTACTGTTGGATGTGGTAGACAATTTCTGGAACCTCATATCATCTATGTCATTTTTCTTGCAGTTTCCTTGAATTTTTCTTAATAAATTCTGACCAGGATTTAGAATGCGTTCGAAGACATTGTTTAGCAAGACTCTGACAGCTTAACTGACACTGGTGATATCGACTTACAAGAGCTGATTGGTAGAAGGATGCAAAAACTGCAGTCTTAAAGAACATGCTGTATTCTTCAATATTATTAAGCAATATTCACTCAGGGGGTTAGAAAAACTGAGGTTCATTAACCACGTAATCCTTGGTAGTGGCATCTAGCTTTTTTTCTGTAGCTACCTCATTCAGTCCATTTCCTTCAAGTGGTCCAACTGTCGCAGGTCACAATGTTGCGTCTGTGTTACTTAGCTGGCAGCACAAAACCTAATGTATGGTGTAGTATAGTACCGTATAGTATTTTGGCATCGATTCCTGTAGGAGTTTTTCAGCCGTTCTTTTCTTATGAAACCTTGCTGCTTGTAAGTGTCTACTTAAACCTGCAGTAAACGGAGTAGGCTTATTCTTCTATCCTATCCCGTGAATTTTTTCGTACCTCACG
>UZAM01010358.1:1748-11753 GCA_900618415.1 Soboliphyme baturini | reverse complement strand
ACGGAGCAGTCGCACCGCCTTGTTTGCCCTATGAAGTCCATTCTTGAAGCACGCAAATCACAGCTCCAAATTATTTTGGCACTTGCAGCGCATGGATGTAAAACCGCATCATTACTGAAATGAACAAAATAAATGCGAGTGAAAGACGCGTGACTACGTCGCGCCATACAAATCCGAAGAAATTACAAGAAACTGTCAGTTCATGTCTTTCGTACAACGCAGATCAAACCTTAGCATCGTGAGGTCAATAAGAATTTGGCAGATAGCCTCAGTAGGAATCGTTTAAGGAACGCTGCTGTTCTTTCAAGATGCTGACACGAAAAAAAGAATTTTAAACCTTGAGGTTTTAAGTCCGATTAATTCTGCCCTCAAGTTAATTGTTGCCCTCGAGCTTTATAGCAAATAGCAGCGCAGTAATGGAAGTTCTGACAGAATGTTTGAGGTGACAAATTTGCATAATGAATGTCATAGCTCTTTTTCAGAATGCAGCCCTCACGAGAGAGTGTAGAGAGAATAATTCTGAAAATAAACGGAATCGGTTGTGAAACGGAGATCGGCGGATAAGAAAGACGAACCAAATGAAATTTATTGGAAACTTTTTTACCGCTGCGACTAGAGGATACTTTCGGCAGTAGTCGATTGTTCGCGAATGCCTCTTTGGAAAGAACTCGATAGCCTCTTATCGTTTCGTATCGAAGGCATTAGTAACCACAACGCCATTAGCTTCACAACTCTCCATAATGAATAAGAGGCGTATCATGAGGTAAATGCGCATACATTTAGACCTCAGCAGAACAAGAAGGCTGATGGTGAAGACCTCAGATGCAGACGACAGTCCATTGTGACATATTATTGCCATTTTACTAATATATATCGATGCATCAGAAGTCAGAAAAGCACTGGCTGGTCGAGGCATGCGTTTTGCGATTTTCATCATGTGTAGTTGGCAACCTTCCGTTGCGATCCTGCAGCAAATTTGAGCGTTTTGGTAAAGAAGATGGAGCACCATTTGCATAGATGGAAATTCCTGGTTTCCCTCAAACGTGATTGTGGAGTGGTTACTTACGACATTGACCATCTTACCAGCGAATGTCCGCTCTACAAGCTAAATGGTGGTGCCATGGAAATACACAGGGCTTAAGAGGCTGTTCCGATGGCTTTCTTATTGAAGCATCTACTACTTTTCATTTCTGCATGTTATGCAAAAAAAAAGTTCGCTTGGGAAGAAATTTCTGAAGCAAGCAAATATCTAATGTGATTCCCGTTTTATCACAGGTCATAAACATCACTTTCCTTAGAAATCTGCCGGTTATTCAAGTAAAGTTTATTGCTTTGGTAGGTAGGAACTACGGACGTTTTCAAAAGAAGGTGAAGCCACTCGAAACGTGAGAATAACATGGAATGAAAATTACAGATATGATCTCACGTAGTTCGCTTAAGCTGAAATGAGAACGATGAGGAGGGAGCATTTCAGTGTTCAACGTTGTTAACTTAAAGGGATTTGCCAGCCCTGTGTCTCCTTAAACAGATATAAATATCTATCGTTTTTGAGTGATATTAATCCGTTAGTTGAAAGTTCAGACGTTCGTAAAAATCTCTGCCATTACCGTACCTATGGCTGGATCTGTGAAAGTCCTAAAGTCACTGCGCTGTCCATAAAACCAACGTCGGGTAGCATGTTAAAGTGGATTAAACGTAAACGACGTGCAGCAACTTACGCATGAGAGCTGTTCACTAACTGTTACGTATCGCAACAGGAAGACGAGCAAATGGATAAAAGCACAAACCAGAGTCTCGACTTCATCACAAGAAGTTAGGAAGAAGGTAAAATGACATTGCAATGACACGTTGTAACAGGAACCAACAATGGACGGATAAAGGAGACATGAGAAAGGATTTCAAGGGACAGTAAATGGCACGTTGCAAGACCACCAGATCGACGGCAGGATTAAAACGCTTGTCCATTTAATAATGTGATTATCGCAGAAGACAAAAGTATGTGGCGAAATCTTTGGAAGACTTCATCCAGCAGTGGATCGAAAAGTGCTGATAATGATGATAATGACGACCTTGCCGATGATGACAGTGCAGTGCGTATCAGAGTAACATTACCGTTGGTTATATAATTGGATTTCAGAATCTGGGATGACGATCAATGGTGACAGGCTGAAGTATATATTAGAACAGCTGTGAACGGATGACACTGACAGATGTACACTGCCATAACAAATGATCACAAAAATAGTTTCACTGTGCATAGAACTATCAGGTATCAGAACGGAGTATAATATACGTCGTATATTAAAGGTTAACAGGATGTACGTGTCCAATGTCATGGTTCGAGTAGTTGATGAATCATTAGTCGGGCAGAGCATGGCGAGAAATTCCAGAGGCAGTAATTGTTATGTTGATGCAGAAGTTTGCCAGCAAAGGTCAAAACAACGGCATGCATCAGAGCTGCATGAGGATTTCTGTGAGCACGACTGCAACATGTGACAGAATACAACCGACAGAAGAGAAGGGTCGATTTTCTGAAGATACATGCGATGACAGAGCGATAGTACGTTTCAAGTAGAACAGTTTTGGCTCTTGACAGAGGCATTCGCCGTGAACTAAAGCATAGCATAGAAATGGCGTCAGTAAATTTTTGCAAGTTTTATGACATAGGGAAATTCGGACTGTAAGAACCGATTCGAAGATTGCCATCCTGACAGCAACCGTTCTGCGGGGCTTATGTACAGTCTGAATATAAATAAAGTCTTCTTGTCGGAACAGCTTGCAGCATAGTCCTGTGCGATGTATCCTCAAGATGTAATGGTAGTACGAGGTCACGAACAAGTCAGTGCTGACAGCCAGTGGCCTGAAAAAATTATCAGCAAAACTGGCGCCCGTCACGATTTGATAAGACGGTTCCGAACGAGGGAAAAAAGTGTTCAGAACATATGTCGCGTGAGAAGTGCCTACTGGTAAGTACTATGCAAAACCAGGAAACACTTCATTAAGGAAAATCTGTGCGACGACGAATTTGACCTCTGCCTGGTGTGCGTTACTTTGCTGTTGGAGTTCTATTAGCCATGGGTGACA
Organism: Soboliphyme baturini; assembly: GCA_900618415.1. Taxonomy (NCBI): domain Eukaryota; kingdom Metazoa; phylum Nematoda; class Enoplea; order Dioctophymatida; family Soboliphymatidae; genus Soboliphyme; species Soboliphyme baturini. Next base: position 8,669 of record UZAM01010358.1, on the reverse strand, counting down.
AAGACAACGACAAACCAGCAACAACTACAGAAAACAATAACTATCCAGAAGTAACGGCGGATAATACAGGTTGAGACATTTAGACAGGTTTGATAATCCGTCAAATAAGCTTAATTCACCCGAAAGGATAAACACGTGACAACACAAAACGAAACCGAAGATTTACTTTATCCGAGAATTCGATATCTCGCGAAGATATGCTGATTATCGGCACCCGGTAGAAGCCGAGGGAGTAGGAGATGGTCGACGAAAGGTGTTTGTTGAAGAAAGGAGGGTGCACGTAAACGATGGTCACTGATCCGTTGATGATGCATGCGCATAGCTCCTGGGAGGTTATCCGCAGCGGGTTGACCAGTCTGCAAGAGCGAACGTTACGAGGCAATGGTGGTGTGTCGAGGGATGACGGCGACGAAGAACGAGGAAGGCACCACTTACTTGTCGGCGTCGTACGACGACTTCGAAGAGATCTGCGAGATGTCCAGTATGACGGTCAGTTGAGCGTTGTTCAGCTGGGAAGAAAGCGATTCCAGGACACTGGCGAAGGCTCGCTCGGCCTTGGCGGTCACCGTCGGTGCCATGCCGTTGCTGAGGTAGTAGCTGTCGATGACGACGCTCACCTTCAAGGCAGGGGCCATCGTCGTCGAGTCGTCGAAGTCGTTACCGGCCGCAGCTGCGGCCGCCGCCGACATACAGCGACAGAAAGTGACCAAAGCTGCGGCCACTCCGGCCACGCGCCAATGCATAGTGTCCAGCCGTAAAGGGAGGGCAGTCGAACGGCCCGGCGAAAGTGACCACCGTCGTCGGGGCAGGGTCGTGTGGCGGTGCGCTGACAGTGGCGCGACACGGCATCCGTCGTCGAAACGAGAGTCTCGCTCGATCAGATGGCATGTAGAGCGCCGGCTTTCGATTAGCAGAAGGAAACTTCATCTTGACAGGCAGGCAGGCAGACGACCGGCCGAGGGCCGAGGGCCAATTTTAGCGTTCGAATATCGATTTTCCTCATCCACCCCCATGAAACGATGATCCGCAGCGTAACGACTACGAACAATTTAATGAGGTTGGAAGGTTGCATTTAATAATGTTAACCGAGTTCCTCCGCTCCACAGATCCCTCATCTACTTTGAGGCTAATGAGTGCAGTCGAGATGAGCGCCGTGAGCACTTGTGCATTTTGTACTATATCGAAATCCCGGCACAGGCTACTGATCAAGCGTAATGCACTTGTCACTTGTATCAAAGACTGTGTGAACGCCGAAGATCAAAATTTATTTTGGTGGTGTGTTTTTTATAATCTTACATTCATCTGGCAGATCTGAAGATCGAAATTATGAAATCATACAACTGATTAACATGAAACTTAGAGATTCTGGCAATTTACAAGTAATTTGTACTGTCTACTGTAAGGTCAAATGACGAACGACGCGTCCTAGACCAGATTTCGTGGCGTTTTCAACGACTCCTTGTGTCTTGTTGCCTGGAGCGTGGATTTACGCGGATCCTCATCGTATTTGAGCACCTACAGTGCTCAGTGTATCTGACGTCATTTTGTGCGCTGGAGTTACTTTACACTCATCGCGAAGGAAACAACAAAGGGTCCATATCTAAACTGTAGAAACGTCTGTTTCGTTCTTTGAATTCTACTGCCGACAATGAAACTTCTCCAACTTTTCAAACTTATCTACCACATAAGAAGTCCAAGATGTGAGACATCGAGTGATAGTTTCAGTTTAAGGAATGACACATCTCTTCCGATCTCAAAGTTGCGTTTGAGGGAGTTCCTCGTACTGAAAATCTGAAAATTTTATCGAATACCTAAGCACTTCGTTTCCATTTTTGAAAACATGTAAAGTGAAAACGGAAAAATGTATAAAAACGTTTATTTATGCATGAAGTAAACAAATAAGTTGGTTTAACTGGTGATTGACCAGTACCGATGTTTCAGCTCCTTTCTTATGAGCCTTCTTCATGGTGATCCGGTGCAGTTGGCGTGGGTCCGCAGCTGCTGTAGAGTCAGGATACCGGTTAAGTCGTTCATCGTTCATGGGCTTGATAAGATTTGTTTAATTCGTGCAGAGTTTTTATCGTTTGTCCCGACTGATGTTTTTCTACGATTGTATAATTATGGTTTCTTTGATTCCAAAGTGATTATTGCTCTAGGAAAGTTATCGACAGTTGTTCACGAGGGTTTGCACTCCCAATGCACTCTGGAATAACGACTCATCAGGAGACGTGCAAGAAGAAAACGGATTGGTAGTGTCGCCTTGTTTTGGTAAGCGCCCACGACAAGAATATGTCAGAGATAAAAGATGAATACACAACTCAGTGTAACGGTGTATGAGTGGTAGAATCACACTGGTATTTTGGCTCCTATCTTCAAGGTATGATGGTTGGGTTGCTGAAGTCGCCGTATGTTGTTGTTCAAGGAAGTTGGTACGAAAAAGTCATATGCTATATTACAGAAGAAGTTAGATTATCCAATTGATTCCTATTACCTGGAATTCACCACAGTAATGTCGCTTACCCTGTTCTCTGCCTTCTCTGATTCCAGAAGAGAGAGACAAAACAAGATATCTGCTTGATTCCCTGCCAAGCTGTAGTGGACAGTCGATATTATTCTAAAACCATAGTGCTGAAAACGGACTTTGTCACCTGTTCGCTTCCGTATGAAAGACAGCTGCGGTAGATGATCGTAGCCTCTTTTTCCTCAGCGTCGAAAAGTCAAACCACGTGAAGAACTCATCCAACGGAAGTACCAATATATTAAAGCTAAATAAGTGGGAATAACCTTATCCACAAAAATTATTTTGTACCTGGTCTCGAACAGGGCTTTTGTGATTGTATGTCTTGAACTAAGTTGGTCTAACGAAACGCATTGAACGACAGTTCAACGGCGTACAGCAGCTTCGGTTTCGACGCACAATGACTGTAAAATGGCAGCATCACGTTAGGAACGACTCTATTCTGTTCCGGGCACAGCTGAAAAGGAGGCTGACCCTGTTGGAACATACTGGTTGGGCAAAAACTATTTACTCTGATGTGGGAACCGAAGTTGGAAAACATCGTCCAGAACACCAAAATGAACAGATGTACACTTTCTAAGAGGAATTGTCTCTTCCACGATGTTGTCATAGCTGTGGCATACGAAAGACTTACTGAAAAGTTAAAGGTGCGTCGAAAATCACGACTTTGGTTGCAAATGCAAAGGCCCCACGGTAAGGATCATAGCAAACGGCAAAAAAACGCACACTACAGCAGACATACTTCAGAAATCGAATAAATTAGCAAATTCACTCATTTAGATCCTACGCAACCGTAAGCGTAGTATCTATGCGTAGATCTGATTCATCTGTATTTGGCGTGATATACATGAAACCTTCGGTAGAAAATTATTACCAGAGATTCGGTCAGAAATTACGGCCTTCTTGAATAAGAATGAATCAATAACATATCAATTACAATGATAGAGTTCATAAGCTAGCCGACACTTGTATTGAATTCTTGCGATATTAAGATGTATCAAGCTGTTGATTTTTTGCTCGTAAAATAGTATCCGCTTGTTCAGCTGAAATTTTGTTAATAATCCACTCAAAAGCACTAATCGACTTTCATCGTTGATTGGAGCACAGTCGTTTACATTCCCTATTCCATATGTGAAAGAAGATAGCTTTGCAGCTACGCAAGTAGATCGAGGTGATTATTTCCTTGACAAACCTTCAACCAGCGTGATGGCTTGCACTTTGCTGATAATCTTCAGGGTCCAGGTAAAGACTGAATATTTTTTCATGCTGTTTAGTAAAGATACAGGATAAAGCATAGAACAACAATGGACTGATCCTTCTTTGCAGTTAGACGGGATCACCATTGCCTAATTTCGATGCACACGATCGTCTCGTCAGTTTTGTGATTTGCAGCGACACGCTTCAGCATCTCTTTGCTTAAGTTCATCGCCCCATCTGAGCTGAAGCCTATCAATGGGCACCTGCAACGGGGTAGGCACGAATATGTTTCTGCTGAAGTCCATCCGTCATCGGTCGGAGGTGCACGCAGGGGACCTGTCATTGTTTATTTGTACATTCCATTCATTTGACTTTCATAAATGATTTTGACTACTGTCAAAGCTAGCATGGTACCTTGGACATAACGTCCGTTAGCCCTTCACCCAGGCCGAAGCGGATTTTAGTTAACGGCTCTGAGACCTGGCCCGCTTTGAGTATTCCTCACTGAGTTCGACCACACTCACCTCTTTTCCGGCGGTTTCTCCTCCGCACCAAAAAATGAGGTCCAATTCGGTTGAAAAAACAGCATACACGTTTTCATTACGCCCGATGCAAATGGTTGATAAATCAATATCTATTTTCGCCTCAATTCGAATTCCACGAACTTTATTCAGCAAAAGATGCTGGCCCGTTGGCGTTCAATTTGGTGAACCACAGACAAGAATTACTATGTTGTGACGAAGGTAGGCGAGAAACGAAACACTCGGTGGTGAATTCTATAATCCGACACTGCGTTTTGTGCAAACATTGAATGAAACCGTATTATGCTAGCTTTTAGGAAAATTTGTCTGTTGTGATGATTGAATTTTGCGACAACAAAACGTTGAACTTTCTTTCAAATAAGTAATTCTCGATTTCTGCCATTTTTAAACCTGTGCCATAATTATTGAGGGTTATTTGCTAATTGTCTTGATCATGAGGTTTTGATTTTTGGTCCCGCAAAACTGGATCTTGTCCAGTGCTTTGTTATCCTGCACAACCTTTAGCCCGATGAATCCGTTGCTCTGAATTATGCTCAGCAAGTCGCTCGTTCTGTTGTATTCGCAATTTGGCAACGTTCAAGCCATCTCTCTATGGTAGAAAAGTTAATAGCATTAATCACGACTGCTTCCAGCAGTAAAGCACCACTCACCATTGTTTGTGAACAGACATATGCACCGGATTGCTTATCTTGTATGACACTTTTCCTAGCATCTGCCGTTTAGATCATCCTCTCGGCCGAATGAATACGAGAAAGTGGTGGTCGTCGGCTTTAGCCGTTGCGTCACAGAAGGGCAGCATTTTAATAATGATGCACCGAAGTACGTGAACGTGACAGACCTGTACTGCCGTCTGCATCAAATACCTAGAGGCATTGGGAAATTTACTGGTGATCACGATCACATACCAAAATCATAAATTTCAAATGACTGTCAAACATATCAAAAATACAATCTGCATTCGCAGGTTACAAGTTCAACGCAGATATAAGACGATTCGAATTGGAACCTTTCAAAGGCCACGGAAACAGTGCTTCCCATGACGTAAACAGATTCACGTTATATGTATTTAGACCATATTATATACCACAATTTTGATCCAAAACAGATCCTATATACGGATTCTCGTAATTCTCGTAGCAAGACAGAAAAAAGGCTGGCACAAGAAAGATTTGCCAATAATCAGTGCGTAGGCGAAGTAATAATATAACAAAAAAGCCGAAGGTTACACAAGCGTTCGAGCTCACGTGACACGGTAATGAGTTCACCGCGGTGACTCAGCAGTAAACGCATCGCAACGTCGAACTTCGTAATGCACTTTACAATCACAACACAAAATCAATCGATAGGTGTAAAGTAGCGTTACGACGATTTCTAAATATGTTAACGAACAATAAAAATGAAACTGGATACATAAAATTTAAGCTGTACACAATACACCGGTAGACATTCCAAAATATCATCACAAAAATCAGACAGAATCATGTTATGTACAGCGAGAGTAATTCGCTGGGCGAGTTAGGCGCATAAAGTCATGGCGGCTCCAACGTTTGCCAGATGGTACCCAAGAGAACGAAACAAACGAAAATTGCTCAATCAGCTGCCGCCGGACATCTTCCTAACATTTTGGGAAACAATATAAAATATTAATTGATGAAAATGGATTCTTCGTACCTTTGCGAACGTTGTTTCGGAAATCTTGTACTTTTGACGTCCATGATGACACCTCAGCAGGCTTGATGTCGTTCGTCTAAAACAGAGTGTGAACAATTAATGCGGCCTTCTGATTTTGACTATTCAAAATTTGAACTGTAAAACGTCATCTTGGAAAATAGTTCCATAGAATAACAGAATACACGTAACCGTATTTCGATTACCGTATCTTGCATTACACCTTTTCAGCACTACCGACAATCAGAACTCAGATACGATAGCTCCGGACAACTCAGTCCACCAACAGTCATCGGATACCTTGTCTTTAATCCATCTAAATCTGACAAGTAAACAGGAATGAACGTATGTAAATGGCTGATCCGTGTAACCGAAAACAACTCAACCGACTCAGTGAAAAAGTTGAAACAGCGTAGAGCACCCTTGCAAGGATAGAAATATTTCTATTGAGGAAACTGCCCTTATATTTAAACGAAAAGTACCTCCAATTAGTACGCTCCTTCAGTGCTGCGTCTATGCGATATACGGAGCCTAAGCAGGAAAGCTTTCAGAAGCTAGGAACGGTGCAGTGTTTCCTGTAAGTACCAGAAAAACTAAGGAATAGATAATCGGGCATCTGCGATTTCATTGCAAGTTGATAGAAGTTGAAAGCATAAGAAGATGGGGCATATTGCAAGAGCACCAGAAGATTAATGGACCAAGAGACAGCAAGTAGTCCGTTGGAACACCTCCAGATCGATGACAAGGGAAGTCACGAAGTATGATTGGTTTAGAGACAAAGATCTGAGGTAAAATCTTAGAGGTCTTCGTCCAGCAGTAGTTGAAAAAATTATAATAATGAAGCAGGAAGGATGCAGGACATAATTCGCTGTAGTGATCACCGAGCCCTAGACATCGCTTTCCAAAATATGGCACCGTAGTTAAGGCTACAATGTATGCTAAAATTACTATCCATCACATAAAAAATTGAAATGTACTGAAAACCGAATTCAACGT
>UZAM01010350.1:540-11333 GCA_900618415.1 Soboliphyme baturini | reverse complement strand
CTCTCGTCCGTTCTGAGGGCAATGCTTCGAGTGGTAGTGGTAACGCACTGCACCCCCATCGTATGTGGTCAGACGGTGGTAGCAGCGACGGCGAAAGACAAAAAGTAAGATGTGGTATCATCGGCGGAGGCGGTGATTACGCCGATATACAGCTGAGGTCGAAAAACAAAATCGGCAGTACGTGCTATGTGGACAGTCGGTTTATGAACAACGATGGACAGCTGTGAGCACGTCCTTCCGTTCGTCATTCTGGCCGACTCGTCCTTTTTCCGTGGTCGTTCGATGCCCGTTTCAGCAGTCACTGCTGCTCTCAGTTCAACAACATTCCATGTCAGTTAAATTCTTAATGTAGAACGGGCGGCTCAACCCTGCTTCTGGTTCCGACTTAGACAGTTTATCGCGCTTCTGGCGACTGACTTCTTGTTTTCCAACGAAATATGTGAAACGGTGACCATTGGTTTGGCACCTATCGTCAAGGAGAGAATCGACGCAAATATAACAGTTCTGACCGAACTTATGTTGAGCGATGACGTTGAAAGATGACATCCCGTAGGAATTTGGAAACGGAAACGTGTGACTCCGCGGATGATGAATCAGATATGCTCAGATCAGGTCAGATCAGTGGATGGTCACTCAAGTTTCAACTGAACGGCATACCATGGGGATTGCACGCTGCATTAACTGATGGTGCCATCGACGCGGATCTGACGGTGACGTATGTTGAACGAACTGTCGAAGTTGCGACGTGATTTCTTTCGATGTGGTGGAAAAGTTTATGACGATTTCGGCGACTTGTTCGTTGCAGACGAATGTCTTTCGTTGCTTGTTATGTAAATGCTGCGCGCGTGTTTGTTTTAATAAAACTAAGCTACCGAAGATCCCATTTATGCTTGAATGATCAAATAAGTTCATCCAAGACAGTAAACGACGGATTGCTGCGAGGCTTCGTCTTTGCACCCCTATTCTTCAACATCTGTATGGGCGACGGCGCCAACATCAGCCAGAAAATGTACCGGTGCACGTGATATGGCATTTGCGCTTGAAGGAAGAAGTCTCGACCAGGTCACCGTAGTTCTAATAGCCGACCTGAAGGCAGTCGAAGGCTACTACCAACGCTGGCACCTTTGCCCCAACCCGTCGCCAATGTCTGTCTGCCACCGCTTTTCATCTTAACAATCGTCCGGCAAAGCTACCTTGAAATGCCTTTCTATAACTATCGAAACAGAAATGAGGCCATCTTCGTATACCTGGGATTAACCATGGACCGCAGGCTTATGTACCGCGAACACCTCTGAAGGACCCTTGTCAAGACTAAGACTCAAAGCAACATCGTGCAGAAATTGGCCGGAGCAAGCGGGCTGTCTGACGGTCACACCCTATGAAAGTAGCCCTCGATATTGTATTCTTTGTAGCGTAGAAATGTACATCGGCGTGGCTCCAAAAGCTATACTCGGAATCTCGATGTCATTCTCAGCAACATATGGGGGTCATAAGAGGAACAGCGCTGTATTTGCCTGGTTACCGGCACTCTCAAACACCTCCATCCCACATCAGACGGCACCGAGGCTGCCTCAGCGGGTACTGCAATATCCAGGGTGAACCGTTCTTGTCTGTTCCTTAAGACTTCAAGAACCATCCTACGGCAAGATTTAAATCGCGGAAATCATTCTGACAAATTGCCCACGACGCAATTGATGAGTGGATGTAAGTCTGGCAGAATTCCAACGTGCCGAACAGCAACCTAATGGGCACTTCGACAAGAGTTCTGTCTGAATTCTACTTGGCCCGTAAACAGTCGGCAACTTTAAACAAGATGTGCACGACCCACGTCAGTACTGGGTACTACCTGCACACTTGTGGTTACAAGGAAACTGCAGCTAGCAGTGGCGGTTACCCAGACCAAACAGTCGACCAGATTGTGAACCAAGGTAATTCAAGAAAGGAATCGGCATATCGCATACATTGGCAGCCGGTTAGATCGCTTAGCTGTCGAAATTAGATTTAATGTTACAGATAGCCGTTGCTGCCATGCGCAAGAACAAGAAGCTACCTAGCATAGACAGTGACACCTGCATTAAATACTTAAATCGAAGAACTTCGTATGATAAAATGTTTGTTTGGTTGTCCTGTGAATGTATCGTATACCAACACTTTCAACTGTTAACCAATTAGTGCTATTTGCTTTTTTCTGCATTATCCTTGTTTTTCGACGCCCTACAAGGGCAGATCAGTATCCCTCTGATCTTCCGTTACTTCTTTTCTGGCGAATGATTGTTTGGCCGTGCATATAAGGTATCAGCCCAAATAAATTGTTGCTGATTTCTCCTCGGCCCAATCGATTCTCAGCTAAAGCACTTTGTTAAGCTTAATAATTAGCGGATGACGAATTGCAGGGTGTAAACTTACTCTTACTCTTACTCGTTACCTACGCATTCTCCTGTGCCACTTTCAGAATGTTTTGAACGTAAGGAATCTTGGGAGAGAAACGAAAATCCGCTAGAATTGACGTCGAAAGGCAAATGCTGTAGGATAATTATTCGGGCATGCGGAAATGTCAACCGCGACAAACATTATATAAGTGCGAAGTGAACCGACTTTGTCGTATTTCTTGCCATCGTAAGGAGTAGCATTGGTCATACTGATCGAAGTGCTTCAGCTGGTGCAAATGATGACATGAACTTTACTCTAAAGTAGGATCCTACTCTACGGACCAAAACGTTGATGGCGGTCGATCATTCGTTTCCATGATCACAGCATGGATTTTGACGTGTGTTGGAGTTGAGATTCGGACGAGAATGCGGTTATTCCTGATTCGACGGTTGGAATCGTCAGCGAACGACGTTTATCGATGTCAAAGTAAATTCTAAATCGAATGTCATATTTATCTCTTAAAAAACTGTTTCACAAAATTGAAAACGTGAATGAAATATTTAGTCACCTATGCACAGAGTTTTCGATCACAGAAGTTATGGGCAAAGATGGATTTTTCAAAGTGATGCATTGGTAAGTAACGTGTTATGTCACAAGGAAATTTTTGTCTATCTTTTTCTTAAGCTTTTTATTGAGCTGAAGCTCTAGTTGCAGCATATGTTTATTCAAATGTATTGTCAGTTTTGTCTCTCACGTTGCTCAGTGTACTTTCATGACCAGAAAATTGCACCTTTTGGAAAACATATCAGCTGGAAACAGTATCATAGTTGAACCGTTGACTTCATACTCCATTTCAGTACCGTACAGGCTACAATTCATCGTTACAACAGAAATTGTTCGATTGAAGGCCTAATGCAGCTCGTTAGCGAGAACATGTTCTGTGAACATGTAGGGCGATTGTACGGTAAATAAATATCTTTGCTTTTTAACTGTCCGTTAATATCATGATGCTAGCATTTCCTTTAGAGTGCGCTTGTACTGTAGTTGAATTTGATCTGATGCCGTTCTTTGCGATACGGTACGAATTTTTGTCGGATGCGATAGATACAGTGATATCGTGATGCCGGAATTTCTCAGGTACATGAAAAATACGCCGTGTACGCAAGAAGCGCACACAACGGGCGATTACGGTGTCCTAAAAGCTGCTTTGGGTGTCAAGTCTCACCTTATAACCCTCTCTATCAGCGGTCACCAACCTTTCGCACAGCACTGACCACTAAATTCAAAATTTTGAATCCCCGGACCTCTGCCATGATTTTTTCCATTAAAGTAACATTCCAAATATGAAATGGTACTTCTACTTGTTTTTGAACTCCACAAGTTATTTGCAAAAAATTGGATATCGTTAATGTTAATATAATTAGTATGATGACCTTATAATGATAAAAAGCGCAGATATATTCATTATGAAAGTATGAAATAACATTTAAATTTCATTTTCCTAAAGCCAATTAACAGAAACAATGAATATTAACAATTTTCAAATATCAAGTCCACCTTGACATAGAGGTGTATAAAGAATTAATTTTAGCAAAATGATCAGTGTGACATTTGTTGCTGCTTGTTTGAAATAAGCTGTTCGATTCTTGGCTCCAGTGACGTTACTGCAACATTGAGAGCCGTTTGTATTTCTAACCAAGAGCGGTACTTGTTTTTAATCGCCGTAACTGATGAAAATGTTTTTTTTAACACATATGTAGTTGCGAATGGAATTGAAATTTTCATGGCCTTTTCACTCAGCACTCGGTGCTCACTGTTTACGGAAAGCCGAAAGAGGTCTTGTTAAGGACCAGTGGAATTTTCTTTCGAGACTGTCGTCAGATGGCTTTCTTTTTCTTTCATGTTCGAATTACTGTCCTCGATTTTCACAGAAAGTGGATCCTTTATCCTCCTATTTCCGTGTTTTGGGTCCTCTTCCTTTGGGTAATAACGACCAAAAGAGTCAGTGAGCGACTGTAAGTGCAATCGAGTAAGAGCTTTGACCTGTCGATTGACATCTTGTTTCATATAATCATCATAATTCGGGAGCTTCTGCAGATCTTCAACCAACTGCGTTTACCACAGCAATATCTTTTTTTTGAAAGCCGTCTGTTTTGCATCGCACTGTGAACACGTCCATAAGCTAAGCTTGCAAGGACGTGTTCAGATCGTTTAATAGAGAATAAATATCTGCCAAGTATGCAAGCACGTTTAGCCAATCATTGTCGGTCAGGAGATGATGGAACCTCAAATTATTTTACTGCTGGAAGAATAATTTGTCATCTTGGCGCAGATCGAACAATCGGGTTAGTTCCTTGCCCCTCAACAGCCATCTCACTTCAGCGTGAAGAAGACCATGAATAGTATGCTGAGAGCCCATTTTTTTCAAGAATTGTCTCAAATATTCGAGAATTGAGCGGTTGAGGCGAACTTCGTTTACAATTTTAATTACGTCAGAGGGTACTTCGTGATAATCTGTAATCGTGATAGTTCTGCGGGATAATCTTTTCGCCACAAGTTTCTCACAATGTATTATACAATGAGAAAACAAGATGTCTGGGTGTCTAACGTCTTTCGCTCTAGCAACAACTCCTGAACGGTTCCCGATCGTGTGCTTGCGGCACCGTTTGTGCATATCCCAACAAATTTGCATATCCCAACAAGTTTCTTCCATTCAGTACTGTGTTTCAGGAAATGATCGTTAAGTCATTCAAAATTCCAGAGTCGGTTGTTGTACCCAGCAATGTCAGCGAACATAGGAGTTCTTCCTTTAATTATCCTTGACAATCAAAGCTAACAAAGCAAAAATCTGCCTCGTTAGCTACGTCTGTTAATTCGTCGAGTTGAACTGAATAAAATGTAGAATTTTTCAAAACTACGAACACATGGTTTTCAATATCTTCGGCCATACCTTCAGTTCTGCGCTTCACAGTATTGTTAGCGGACACAGAAATTCCTTTCAGTTTCTTGACGGCTTCCCCCCCCCGTGACCTCTTCAGAGGTTTGTAACCAGCAACGCTTAATCAGTTCTTCTCTAATCGTATACTGCTTTTTATATCTCCCAATTTGAAGCGCTATCAGATAAGGGATTTCACTAGGGATTTATCTTCAGAATCATTGTTGCTAATAAGCTTTTCGGCTTTTGCAAATTTTCACGCATCCTTTGGAAGTATTCAATTGTCTTTTTAGCAAACTCTTGACGTTGTGACTGCAAGCGCCTGCCGAGTTTCGAAGGTTTCATGGCATCATGTGACAAACTCCCAGAACACATAACAGAAAGAGGCCGTTGATCCAGTTCACTTCTTCCAGGTTCTCGAATAAGTCCAAACTTCAAGTAGTCCGCATAATATTTTCTTGAAACTTTGAACTTCTTCTTGTTTGCTCCGCCTCCAGCTCTGATGTTCTTCTTGATGATTCGTTGCGGTGGTTGCGGAGTCCCTGATTCAGTAACCAACTGATTATGACGCGATGTATTACCTAATAAGCTTAATATGCTTGCGTGCTTTTTCTTACTCATTGGGATTCTTACTTATTCAAATGTAAAAATAAGCAATAAATAAGATACTTGTGAAACGAACTGTTTGATGCTATATAATATCACACTGAGCACAGTTAGAATAAAAATAAAAATATCACTGGTCACTTACTTAAGAACAGCATCGTATTGAATAAACACCAGTACAGCATTGAATGAGCTGAACCAAACAAAATAACACTAAAATCGTTATTCTCTGAGAATATGGACTGTTGATGCCAGAAGCACTGCTAACAGTGCAGATACCCGTTCTTTATAGCCGATTTAGATTGCCCTGCGCGTCCGCTAGGACAGAGTCGAAGTAGTTTATTTCTCTTTCTCCAGTTCTGCTGTAACTTGCTGTACTGCTCCCCGCTTTTGTCAAGTCTTGCGAACTGCGCCTTGCCCAGACTAGGCGATCGATGAGAAATAGAAATAGCTTTCCATAGATCTTACAATAAAACCTTCGCTAACCGAATATTACAATGGGCCGATTATAAAATGCAAAATAGTAATGCGAAATTGCAGAAAAGTAGAATCACAACATAATGTAACTTTTTAATAGCTATATATATAGTCTAATACTGCGACATGAGCTCTGTAGAGTGGAAACATATTACAGAGATATGATTCCACCATATAGCACTACTACGAAACGATTTCTGGGCGTATATCTCATTATTACACATTTAGTTACAGCGCTATGTATGTGCACCTCTCTAAAGCGACATCACTATAATGGACTGCCAATGTGAATGTTCCAAAGGCCTACCATTTCAAAGTTTTTCTTCGTAGCTCAGCACTGTGTTGACAGTCAATGTTCATTGCTGTCAGAGTTCACTCTGCCAAATTAGCAGTGGTGACGTTTCTAAGATTGAATCAACCAGGACACAAGTCCTTTGAGTTTCTTCGCATCCACATAAGTATGTTGCTGATTTCCTATATCATAATCATACATTCTATCTTTAGAACCGGACCTAAAAGCTGCTTACTGACCGGATGGAAATACCTCGTGATGGCGATATCCTCACGTTACTGAACTGCTCTAAAGCTTCATGATGCCGATAAAAGAAGCCTTCGTATTCTGTTCGGTTGCGGGTAACACGTGCTCTTTCTGAGATCGTTTTTGATCTGAGCGATGTTGCTGGGAATAAGATATTTATGCACAATGCGTGTTTGAGTGCAGAAGTAGTTAATCATATAGTCAGCTCTTGGATATGACTCACACTGTTGTCCTTAATTCAGTCCCACCTCTATTCCCGGATGCTTGTAGCGAGATTCGTTTAGAGTAAAGCATGAATATTGAAGAGGGAAACACATGTCAGTGATATGATTATATTTGATGAAATCATTATCAGGAGACATTTTGACTCGTCTGACATTTTTCCTGGATTCGTTCTGACGGGGTATTTCTGTGCTGTTTCACGACGTTATGTCCCTGTAAGGGGGTAGCTCTGTGCCAGCTGGAAATCTCTTTTATTTCAAAGTCTTTTTGCTGTGCTCAACACTGTGTTTATACAGCCAATGTTCATTGCTGTCCCAATTGAGAATGACATACCATTAGGCTGCATGTATCTGAACACACTTAGCCAACCAGGGCAGATATCCTTTGAGTTTCTTAGGTTTCATTGATGTGTTGTTGGTTTCCTCTGGTGTAAGACGACATTCTGACGTTTTAAAGGGACCTACATAACTGCTTACTCAGCGGATGGAAGTACCCCCTGATGGCGATATCCTCACGTTAAAGAACTGCTCCAATGTTTCATGACGGTTCTAATGGAAGCTTTGGTATTCTGTTTACTTCCGGGTAACTTGTGCTCTTTCTAACAGCGATTTTGATCATAAGGATGTTGCTGGATATAAGGTATTGGTTCACATAGCATGTTTGACTGCAGAAGGTATGATTTCAGACAGTCAGCTCTTGGATATGATTCGCACTGTTGTCCTTGACCCAGTCCCACCTCTATTCCTGGACGCTTGTAGCGTGATCCATTCAGATTACAGCATGAGCATTGAACAGGGAAACACGTACCGGGCATATGATTATATTTTATGAAATTCTTATCAGGGGACGTGTGGGCGTATAGCAAATTTTCACATGATCCCTTGTAACGGGGTGTTTTTGCGCCGTTTCGTGATGTGTTGTCACTGTAACGGGGTGGCTCTGTGCGAGTTGGAAATGGCTTTATTTCAGTCTTTCTGCTGTGCTCAACACTGTGTTTATTCAGTCAATGTTTATTGCTGTCCCGATTGAGAATGGCAAACCGTTAGGCTTTATGTTCCCGAACACCTTGGCGAACCAGGGCACATGTCCTTTGAATTTCTTGGTTTTCACTGATATGTGTTGTTGATTTTCTCTGGTGTAAGACGACTTTCTGACGTTCGAAAGGGACATACATAACTGCTTACTCACTGGATGGAGGTACCCACTGATGCTGCTATTAGAAGCCTTCGTATTCCATTCTGTTGCTGATAGCTTGTGCTCTTTCTGACGGCGATATTTTTCGGAGGGATTTTGCTGAAGTAAGGTATTTTTCCACGATGCATCTTTTACTGCAGTAGGTACATATAGACAACTGTTGCATATGTTACGGTCTGGTGTGAATCACGTAGTTCTCTCTCCATTCCTAGGTACGCTTGCAAGGATTACGATGCTGCTTGTCCTCCTCTGCTTGTTTGTTGTAGCCTACCGCTTCATTTGTAGGTCCGTCCGTTATCTTCAACTCGTCACGCTCTAGATGGTTTGTTGTAGGGTGCACTGGATCATAACTTAGTTTAACGTTATGATCATTTGTTATGCACACTATAAATGCTAGAAGTAAACAGTGTTGATCGAGACCGTTGTCCAGTAACATACTGGAACCAACATTCTGCCCCGTATTTGATCCTGATTTGTTTGAGAATTGATACTAACAGTTCCTTCTTTGCCTGCGTGTGCATTGTGCCACTTCGCAATTACGTCTCAATATTGCGTCTGGCCCTCATCATCTTGCTCAATATGACGATCATCCAACCTAAAGATTTTGTTCGGTCCACCTGCTGGCAGAGCAATACACATTGCACCCACCTCAACCACGAGAGGTTAGAATTCAGTGCTATGAGAACAGATCCTTAGCATAAAATATGGAGATTTTTTGGTTTCAGTCATCTACGGCAGAAATTGCCATAAGATTTCGAAGATATTAATTGGGTGCTATCCGTTCTTTGCGTTAGGGATGTCGACACTGAAGCGCTGACGATTGGCATCTCATCACGAGCCTAATTATACTTTTCACTTCACGCCCTGAGAAGGTACAGAATTATGCCGCGGATAATATATGGATACTACCTCTCCCCCATAAACACGTAACAGGAATGTCCTTCGTCTTACATTAATTTACGGCTGCAATAATGCCGCAGTCACTTAAACATATTGTCACTGAAATTCGATATTATGACAGTCAAATTATATTTCCACAGGGCTAGGTAGTGGTCACACGGAGAAATACCCAAGGAGGGCACAATCCATTTCACCTTTCGGGCATTAAAACATCAATGTTGCTCATTTACTCTAGTTTAGCCACATTTTATTTCTTTCCAAAGGCGCCTTACGGAGCGTGTTCTACAACGAGTGGATCTACCCTGTGAGGGGTGTCAAACCGTGAAAGCGAGATAGTGGAAACAATTATCTACTTCCAAATAGAAGTCCCTAAATTTGGAAAATCTTCCTCCCGCTTGCTTGTCATTTTAACGACATTAGTCGTCATGGAGAATTTCCCGTCGTTAAAAAGTTCATATACATTCCTTGACTAATTGAAGGAGGAGGTTTCTTCCATGTACCACTTGTTTGGCACCCTCAGAGGTGCCATTCGATATCTAATCTTTCCCAAGGGGTTCACTTCCAGAGAGCTTCACACTGATTACGTCAAGATCTCCATACAGACGACACACATTTGCGAGATATGTTTCAACTTCCAAATCTGATTATGAATATATTCTTCGCCCCATATTCCGTTCTTAACCCACTCTTTATCACGAGGGGCGTCTGTGCAGTTTCGGCACTTGATGTATTTGTAACGGGGTGGCTCTGTGCAAGTGGGGAAGCCTTCGATATCAAACTTTGCGACATTTGTCTGAGCTCTGCGTTTTTGTTGAATCTACCTCGTTGTTGCCCTTGAACGTACCACATCCACAGAGGTAGTGGTCACCCGGAGACATACCCATGGAGGGCACAATTCCTTTCAGATTTTGGGCCTTAAAGCATCAATGTTGCTCATTCAATCTACTTCAGCCACATTTTATTTCTTTCCAAAGGCGCCTTATAGGGCGTCTTCTACAACGGGTTGATCTACCCTGTGAGGGTAGTCGAACCGGTAAAGCGAGGTAGTAGAAAGAATTATCTGCTTCCAAACAGAAGTCGCTGAATTTGGAAAATCTTCTTCGCGCTTGCTTGACATTTTGACATTAGGCATCATGAAGAATTTCCCGTCGTTGAAAAATTCATGTACTCTCCTTGAGTAACGGGAGGAGGAGGTTTCTTCTGTTCATGACTATCAGACCTGGCATTCCATTTGTACACTTTCCCCAGGGGTTCACTTCCAAAGAGCTGCATATTGATTACGTCAAGAGCTCGATACAGACGAGAGCAATTTGCGAGATATGTTTTAATTTCTAAATCTGATTATGAATGCAGACTTCACCCCATATCCTGTTTTTAAAGCATTTCTTATAACGAGGTGCCTCTGTGCAATTTCCGAATTTCATGTCATTGTAACGGGGTGGCTCTGTGCAGGTGGGGGAGCCTTCAATTTCAAACTTCTTCGGTATCTGTGTGTGCTCTGCCTTTTTGTTGAATCTACCTCGTTGTTGCCCTTGAGCGTGCCACATCCAG
>UZAM01010339.1:0-10856 GCA_900618415.1 Soboliphyme baturini | reverse complement strand
AACCCGATGTTTCAGGAGTCATGCGCTATAATGGAATGGATCATTATTTTTACCATTAAAATTTTATATGCTTAGAGATAAAAGTCCAGTAAGATTTTATTCATTGTTGTAAAGTGCGCAGAGCAAAGTAATAAGTAACAGCAACTGGATTCGACTATACCTGGAGTCAACCTTCAGTCAGAGTAGGTGTGAAATCAATAGCAAAATTCCACTGTGCGAAGTCGGATGTCAACAAACTGTCAGTCACTGGATGATGCCCAATCCAGTTTATTCATTACCTTCCTATGTGTATTATATGACATTTAAAGTGTTACTGGAATCTATCATCCAGGTTACCTAGAAGCGACTGGTGAGTGTGTGACAATTGCCTAACGCGAAGCAAAATCCTCAACGAGTTTTCACCGCAGGGTTATAACCACATTTATGATGCTTTACACTTTGCGCAGCTGCTACCGTATAACGAACCCAGAATAACGAGCCTTCATTGGTAGAGGGGGTGTGAAGCAGTCTGCAAGAGGAACAACACGTGGCGTTTGTGAGTTGTAGCGCAGAGGCTGTTTTACATTTACATTTTACAAGGTGCAGGGATGCTTTGTCAGGGTGTCAAGTAAGGATGGGCGAGCCATCCTGGCAATCGATTCATGTGTGAACATTTTATTGTAAGTTTATTCCACCATAGCGATTTCTAGCATCACTCTTTTGCTCCAATTAGCTTCTCTCCTACACTCAATTTAGTGCATAGCGTGAAGGTTTTACCCTGCACTGCCAATGCGGCTTTGCACTTTCTGCTGCTATCAATAAAATTCGCTTATGATCAGGTTTTATGCCAGTGGTAATAACAGCTGATATGCGAATAATTAATTTTATAATTATATAACTACGCCAAACAACAGTCTTCATGTCCACGCTTCCATCGTTGACTACGATAGACTTCTAACGTATTGAACGTAGAAACGGAAACGACGCTTTGGCTATCTCAAAGAACGAACAGCCGGCTGCTTGTGGAAGATGGTGCTTCCGCATTACCAGCACCGGCTCATGAGGAAAACCTAGCAAACCCGGATGAATGTAATCAAGACATGAGCTACACTGAATGATATCAACCACAAATGTGAATCATGGATGACGAGAGTTATGTTTAGAAGTATAATATATCATGTCATCGTCCCTGTATCATCATCCGAGTCAGTACAACCGCACAATTGCACAGATCAGCATTTCCGATCGAAATTCACAGTCGAAACTGCATTTTTACTGTTGCAAAAATAGCGTTAACAGCATTTTCCAGTAAGTAGAATATATCACAAGGAAACAGGTAAGTTCGACGTCATTCATGGGCTCAACATAAGCATAAAAATATGTTCATAAGTACGTCGAGGTAGTTTAAATAACGTACAACTCCACCTTCACCAGATTTCACGGCATATTGTACCAACCCTCAGACAGAAAAAGCTGCCCTATGAGTGTACTTTCGTGTTTATCTGCTAGCATATAAGAACAGCCATTTAAACATCGTTGGAGCTCGAGCTAGCTTCAGCGGACAACATGACGCGGGACGCGAGTAGCACTGCAAATGCACAAATAGCATGAGTTAATGGTCTGCATGAATATCCGCTCCGCTAGGCAATTACGAGCAAGGGGACGGTGAAATCTTGTCTTGGAAGAGTTATGCGTTATTATTCACTAACTCGTTCATTCAGTGACTCGAGGTACAAGCATCCTTGCACGATATAGAACGCGCTATCACAAATCGTTCACCGCAATACCAAGCCACAACCTCACAGACCCGGAAGACGTCAAACTTTGTCGTTTAGTTTGAAGTCTGCGAAAACTGTCCTTGTTGTTTTTGCAATTTGAACCTTGTGGCTTATTTCTAATATCGCTGTGATCTGATATTTGTGTGGATGCTGTAAATTCTTCGATTTTGCAAAAAAAATGTGAAGCATGTGATTCACTCAAATCCGAACTCGAGATAGAGCGGATGGATTGGAAACATGGATCATTAATGAACTGCAAACGAAGTACTGTGAAAAAATCTTTACACTACTTCATTTACCCTCTAAACAGAGCAAGAAGGATCTTGAGGAGGTTGTTACAGGAGCCAGAAGATGTCCGGGAACGGAAAGAAAATAACATCCTTCTCGCCAGCTGAAACTCGAAACTTGAATGGTCAAGATCCGTAAATGATCAGCTGGTGTACCCCCAACAGTAGTCCTAAAGGACTCGTTAGGAAGAGAGTTGTGCGCGTCCCCAGAAGATCGAACCTCCTTCATGGATGAGATGTAAAAGCTGGACGAAAGCATGAAAGAAGCGAGGAAACCACCAATGCTGATGAATCATGCCGCAATGCGGTTGCAGCATCACTCAGCTCTCGACTATCTTGAAAGAACAACGATTGTCTTGTCTAGGGTACATGCTGAGACGTCCACCGGGCGATGTCATTTCCTCAATTAAACTGAACGCCGCCATGTCTTTACATGGCACCAGAAAAGAGGTGAACAACTTAAAAGTTAAGGGGGCAATGTGACAGCTGATGTCATTGCGTGTGACCGGCAGAGGTGGAAAACAGCGTTGAGGGACGACACTGGAGCCGGCAATGCCAGTGATACTGACAGCCATGATAACAAAAACAGTTCTTCTTGAAGGACGACATTAATCACTCGATATTTCGTCTTTTAAATTTACAACAAATAACAAGCCGCAACGCAACGTACATATTCCTTTGCAGATTTTTCGGTAAAAAACGCTCATCAATCGCGGTTTCAAATTGATTCATCTCTCCTGAGACGAGGTAAAACCTCGAAGTTTTGTCGCTTTCATATTATCCTTAAATTATGACCGCCTTTCGCCAAAAAACACTACTTCTTCAGGTTTCTTCGCCGCTCATCGACCGCTATAAAACCGTGGTCTGGGCTCACAGTTATATGTGGCGAATGTACGTCAGGAAATTTCGCGCATGCGTGGGCGCCATCAATGAAAGTGTAAAAACGTTGAAACGCTTGAAAGCACCCCATAAAAGTGGTAAACGTTTATTGAAACCAAAAGCAAGACGGCGGAGTCGTGCAACCAGATACAGGTCACAGATGCCGTTCGTTTTGCCGAAGTTCGAACGAGTGCAGTGCGAACGACGCTGCTGAAAACTGACGTTAAAAACGATGAATGACTGACTCGCAGTCCGTAAAAGATCAGCGCTACGTAAGTAAGAACTAACTGCCAAACAAAGCACGATTTTCTCCTCTAACTCTGCCGAACAGTCAACCCTCAAATATGCAAACACCTAACACTCGACCCTCACTTTAAAACGAACAGGCCACGCTCGATTACAATATCGTATAACAATACAGATTAGGTGATTATCAGGATGACAAATTCCTTCAAATTCTTCGGTCTATTACTCACGCATATTTTTGACATTCGAGCTCGTAGCTGTTCCTGGAAAAGCGAAAAGCCGCCACATTCCGGTTCGAACCCTCTGCAAACCTGAAGTAAACTTTACGCCCAAGACCTTCAGTTCCAAGAACTTTACCCACACTTCCATATCCTGATATAAGCAAAAAGAACTGTCTCCAAAATCTGTGTTGATGATTCCGCGTCCCTAGCCTCCAAGAAAATATCATCTAAGAATCTGCATACTTTCTCTAGTTAAGTATGCTTCGTTAATGTACGTTTTCTTCAATCCAAAGCAGGCGGACCTGTGCAAACTTGCATCAGCTCTGAAAACTGTCGGAAGAGCAGGTCGATTATCCTCTATTATTGTTGTAAACGGCGTAGTAGACTTACGGTATAGCTTTATAAACCTATTACAACCAATACATACTCCATTCCATGCATTCTTTTAAATGACACATCGAGGTCTTATCACAAGGTCTGAATATGCCGAAATATATGTAAGGACTGAGGTATATAGAAATTTGGTGATCCCACCGATGGCTCAGACTTTGCAGGATGAGGAACTGGAAAGCGGAATCTGTTCGAATCGATTTCTTCATCTTAACGCAGAAATTTACATTCAGAAGTTCAGTTACATTCATTTTCTGTGCATCAAACCCTTTCCCTGTCATCAATCCTCCTTGTATTTTCTTTATTCATGTTGTTCGTTCTTATGTAATATCTGCATATGGTTATAAAATGATAAATGATTGCTGAAATGCTACTCAGTCCTAGTTTTAGTTGCTTCATACACCACTTTAAGCAGCAACTCTTTTCACTAATTGATAATCAGTTTGATACTGTCTGAAACCTGCAGTCTTTAACAGCCGATCATTAACCTACGACGGAATTCCTTCATGCTTCATTTACTGCCAGCCACTCCGAAAATCAAGCTACTAGGAATCGGCTCACAAAAATCTATGCCAAATTCAAATATAAACAGTTCGGTCATTCTGTTTTCGCCCTTGGCCTACAACGTTGCAAAATAAAGGAAAAAATTGATGGATGAGTCTTTGTATTGATGCAGTGGCTTGGCTTATTTACTTGTACGGTTAGGATGGCATAAGTTTAAGTGCCTTCTATACCATATCTACGTCGAGACTTCAGAGATGTAGTTGGCAGATATAATCAAACCATGGGCGAGTTATCTGCCAAACAACGAATAGGGTTTAAATCGTCATTACAGTGAAATTAAATATAAAGGGCACAAGTAGCCGAACAGACTTTGGTAAAACTAGTTGAAAACAGATCATACATTAAAGTTCTAGTGTAAAATTCCTGAATTTCGTCGAAGCGTGCATTCAATTGATACATTTTCCGATTAAAATTTCTTGATGTGATTTCGCCATGCCTCTATTTAATGAAAGCAGGAACATGCAAATTGCATTAAATTCGCTAAGATGGGATATTACTGTGTTTATATCATCATTATCTGCCATCACGGGAGAGAAAAAATATCATAAGCAGAATATGATCATAATAAAATGGTCGGAAGGAAGGACCAAAAGCCATCGACAACAAAAATTCGCTTACTTCTTTCCATCCCCTGTCTACTCCTTTAGACGAGAGTGAAGGCATGTGAGCAGAGCAGTCTGAAAACCTGCAAGATGCCTGATGAATGATAACTGTAGACGAACGAAAGATGGCTTTCCAATATTTGTATGGCAAAGATATTATCCTCAACTTAACTCCAATCGTCGTTCTGAACGGTGGATGACATTTTTCGGTGTACAAATAAAGTGCGGGTTGAGTTTCCCTAATCCGAAATGTTTGGGTCCAAAATTTTTCCAGAAGTTTCGAGTACATGATATGGTAGAGTTGATGAGAATCGAGAAAAAATTCAGACTTTCAGAGAAAGCAGCACGGAAGTCACCGATACCTCGACAGTGTTTAACGGCTTACTGCGTACCCAAGCCACAGTCGTGTTAAGAAACGGGACTTTTAAGAAAACTTCTTGCCAGAAGCGTGCCCATAAGGAAAATGGCATCGATGAAGAAACTCGTAACGGATCACAAAACTCTAAAATATAAACCACTAAAACCATTAGCGCCATTTCTCACCAAAATTCTCCACTTAAACACACAAAATAACGAATCTGCATCCTTTGAATAAAAATATTTATGGCCTAAAACAGTGAGTTCATTCATATACCGAAGGGCAGCCGACTGTAAGAGTAAAGTTACGGATGTTTCACAAAAAGGGCGTAGCATCCCCTACAAATCACAAGTAAAAGAAACTCAATTATTCCACAATCGAAACGACCCGGGTTTCGTTGCAATACAACATCACCAGGTACAGGAAGATATCTTCGTACAGCTTATACAGCTTGGAAAGGAAACGAGGTTGAGAAACATGAAGAAAGAAAGGTTGGAAGTTAGGAATTAATGAGTTGATTCCTTGGCGAAATGCAAGCATAAAAATGGACGTGTTCTCCCTTTAGACAAGATAAGTAGTAATTAAATGTGCTCAAGAATGGGAGTAAACAACTTCCGATAACGTATAATATTCCGACCCTCGTTAGGGACGGACGAGGCTCTTTTCTGATTGGCCGGGTATCAGAAATGCGAATGCTGATGTGAGATTAAGAGGAAGAGGGAGGGTGCTACTGCCGTTGTTTATATTATCCAAAGATATTTAAAAAAAGAAAACTCGGCACTCAGAAACTAGTTTGATATAAATCGAAATATTTTGGAATTTTGGACTGGGGTTACCCAACCTGTATTACTCTTTTAGAAGTACTGTACTAAGCAGCCAAGCAGAATTTAAGCTTCAGCTTGTAGCAGGCTTGGATTCAAACAGTTGAATGTATGATAGTAAGCGACATGTTTTGCCATTTAGTTCTACGCCAAGAAGCCATGAGAACAATTTACACAATCGACATGATTTTTTTGCCAAGTTTCAAATCTAAGCTATCGACAACGCACATACAGCTTTACTTCTTATGACAGAGTCACTGCCACCCTCTGTAGTGCTTGACCTTACCCGGGCCCTGAAGCCATATGACGCCTGACCTTTTCGTTTGTTGTAAGCGGCGGTACCTTTTGTCTTCTGCTCTTGATACCTGTCTGATTTCTGATGCTTTCACCCCCTTTTTCGTTCTGCTACACGGCTTCTTCCGTTGTCTTACTTTGGCCTTTGTCTCCCATCATGCATGACTGCGGAACTTTGCAAGTTTTATGGCGGGCGCCAGGGGACCCTTTAAGTAGGCCATAGCTCCATGATATCATTGCAGTGCGTTGATGCAAAACCGCATGACTGCATGACTGTGCCAAAAGTCAGTCGCAGCACTTCAGTTTACTAGCAAGCAGTTATTAGTGTGCAGTTTCTCAGCAAATCCAAAATGCATCCCAAATCCCAAATGGGATTTTGTACATCTGCAGTTATTATACGTACAGCAAATTTAAATTAGGTAAATTGAATTAAATTAAATTAAAATTGAATTGAATTAAATTTAAATTGAACATTTTTCTTGTATGGTCTTCACGCTTCCTACAGGACTGCCCCAATGCAGATTTTATTATGAGTGCCCATTTTATTTTTTATCTATATTAATTAACTGATGTTTCGAGACGTATTTGGCTAGGTGTCTCAGGGCAAAAGATCCTTGTTTCAATTATGCCCAAAGGCCTGCAACTCAAATTTCAATAAGGGCAATTGTTCACTCTTGGCCTACGTAAGTTCTTTTGCTTACACTGCAACAATAACATTTTACAAATGATTCGTTCAATAAATGGTACTTACGCCGTTAAATAAGCGATAACTATAAAAAAGAATATTTTGCTATATATGCAAATGAACTGTGGTACGTCCGTTGGTACTCGTTTGACCGAACAAAGTTGTGCTGTTTAATATCGATGTGCCGTAATTAGTAAAGTACAATGGAGCTTGAGAATAAACCTGCTTTCACGGGACGATGCGCACGCCGTGTTAAATCCTTGGAAGTGACAGAACAGAAATGTCAGAATTCGATTAACGAATTTTAGCTTACGATTTCACCTATATGAATAAATTTTCTTTACTTGTCGTATGTATGATTTGTGCTGTTTATTCGTAGTCCATGGAACAGTACGACAACAGCCAGCTATTGTTACTGGCTTGACATGTACTGTACTTAAGTGCGCTTTCCTCCCGTGATACCGCCCACGCATTAACTCCATAACTGCAGCATCAACGACGACAACGACTGAATCGAAGACGAATCCGGCATCAGGGGGACGCTGTGCAGTAAAATTAATAATGACAAACGATGACGGCGCCTCGCAGAGCGGAGCGATGCCGGAGAGTCATGAGCCAGGAGCACAGAACGTGCTCGAATTTCATTACGAAAGAGCGGTGACGACGACGGGTCATGACGACGGAACGACGGCGACGGAGACGGAGACGGCGAAGTCAAATGGCAAGCGCGAAACGAATTGAAACCTGTTGTCTCGTCCCTGAAGCAGAAACAAACTTTGACGAATGTAATTTTCCGAATCATTAACCTCAATATGCGGCACGAAGGCTTTGTAAACAGTATCGAAGGGGGACGTCGACGATAAATCGACGGACGATCGAACGCCGAAGCAGCAGAACTGGTCACTCACTCAGTCGGTCGCATCGGTCAGCATCGTCGTCCGCCGTCCATTCGTTTACGCAGCTGCAGGTGCTGCTACGCCGTGTAATTCTCGTGTGAAATTAAACAATACCTGTGGATGGCGACGACGGAGAAGTACGTGAGGAAGTAGTCCTCATCTTCCGGCAAAGCACTGATCAGGAAAGGTGCTACTCCACGGTGAGGCACGGCATTGCAGTGGACACTCGTTGTCGCCCACCCCTGAGGTTGCCTCATATGGAGTTACGCCCTCAGTGTAATTGTACTGTCAACAGTATCGACAGTACCTGACCGACCAACAGGAGCAGCCGTACATCGGTGTTCAGGGAGAAATCATTTGTTTGTTTTACGAATAAGATGTAACGGGTGTCCCAGACCAAACACGGCTCACTGTGACGATCACACAACCAGCACAGCAACAACCTATACGACCGCCAGAGTCATTCGACAAGCACACGCACGGCTGCCCGATGTGTTGAGTTGACAGAAACACCGAAATGAAGTGAAATCTGTCGCAGGCACAGGAGTCAGTAAAACCTGATGGACGATGGTGCAACCGGGCCACTGGCTATTTGGCTACATGGCAACGGGAAGCGTACGCCGGGCATCGCATGTCGCGTCGTCGCCTCAGTTCGCAGCCGACACGTGGCTGCATTTACGTGCGTCTCGTCCGAAACGAGGAAGCGGTTCGATCGACTGAATGCCCTGTTTCTTAATAAAAGACACACGTGGTCTACCGGGCCAGTGGCGCACGGGTTCGACCCGGGAACAACGACGAAGCCGTTTCTTGCAACGCCAAGGCTTGCAAGTCATAATATGGACTACGAACGACACGTCTCAACGTGGCCGTAATTCATCTACCGGCAAAACGGGCGAAAAGTTTGAAATTTCGAGTCTGAGATGGCCGACACGGCGACGACTAAGAAGACTGGCTCGAAAACCAGTTATATTCTGTTTGACTGCTGCTGCTGCTGCTGCTCGGTAAGTCGCAGCATTCGATTTTGCCATTTCGCCATTCGCCACCGAATTTAAAACCTTTGCAAGACAGAAGGAAAAAAGGTGAAATTTTTTGTTTCGCCTTTTTCGTTTCTGCCTACTTGCAACCAGTCGTTACAGGGCAACACACAAAATCCATTCAGCCAGGAAGTACGAAGTCCCGCACAGGGTTTTGCGGAAATACCCTTCTTTCTCACCTCATATGCCAGTACTTTTATGTGAGAAGGAAACAGCAGACTACACAACTACACACTATGCTTGCCAAATAGCTGCTGTCGACTCGGCCTTCAAACACAGCACCTCCTACCGGTGACGCTGAAACGGATATCGACACCCAACCATTAGCTTCACGAAAAGAAATGCACCACAAATGGTTCCTAATCTTAAAGGTGTCAAGAAGATCAATATCTCAACGATCACTAACTTTTTTTATTTCCTTCCCTCGGTGAAAGATCGTGGCTCCAGCCCTGGTCTGGTTATTTAGTCGAAGAAGGTAACTGGGTGTTACTTTATGAGAAAGAACCAAAAACTGCAAGTCACGGTCGTCGTCTAGCTGTAGATATAGTCTCAAAAATGAAAACTCACATTGTCTTCCTGACTGATGACACTGTGACAGAAATTCACGCTACGTCATTTGAGATTGTTGGAAGAAGAGTGCCGCAAATGGCATCCGTTCATCTACACTTAATGGAAACCGACCGTCTCAACGGTATGATGAGGCAGAGAGTTACCTCAAGAATGAACAGACACTGGAGTAACGGAAAAACCGAGGTGATATGGAAAAATCGAGGTTTAAAAACAGACACAGAGACGACCATTCTGAAAGCAGCATTCGCCGTGTACAAGCACAACGTTGAAAGGCCTAACATCCTAAAGCGTCATAAAGCGCGTTTCGATAGCTTCCAACACGCTGTCTGGGCAATATCCTCAAAGTGCGATGGCACCGTTTGAACAACTACGAACAGGGGCTGAAGAGCTGTGATTTGCAAACATTATCAGATGAGATCAGAGACCGGATGAGCCTGTTTGATTTGATAAAATGACCAGAAAAAAATCAAAATAAAGCTTCTCACTTTGAAATCGCGCACTGGATACTCCATTCGATGAAATCTAATCTGAGACAGTTTTTGGAGTTTTCGGCAAATAAAGAAGTTGCGGCTAAAGCGAAAGTTCTGTCAAACTGCAGTGGCCCTCGGGAAGACATCAATGCACTGGAGAACGGGCTTGTACTACTTCTGATCAAGAAGGGAGACCATGGGGAATGCTTTAATTAGCCCTCCGAAGTAAAGTCTAAGCAAAGATATCGCGGAATAACTTATCCAAGATACAAGAACAGCAGTGTGGCTTCCGGCCCGGTCATAGTTTACACAGTTAATAATAAAAAAGAAAAGTAAAAGATGAAACAGAACGACAAAGAGAAAGGGAAATAAAGAAGAAAGCGGGAACGGACGAGAATGAGAACAAAGCAATGATAGAAGAGGTAGAAGGAAATGAAAAAAAACAGGAAGACGGAGAACTAGAAAGAAAGAGTAGGCGAGGGGAATAGGGCAGAAACGAAAACTACATGAAATTTAAAGAAAAGGAAATGTAAAAAAAAACACAAGAACATATATTGCTTTGAACTGATTTAGAAGAACAGCACAAGTGGAAACATGCCATGCTAATTTATACAAAGCTACTTTCTACGCAAGACAGACGCAAGCGTTTGTACTAGCTGAAGGTAAGAAAATAATGTTTGATTGCTGCAAGTGAGACACCAGCAAACTGGATAACGGGAGTTATTGTACCCGTATTCAAGAAGGGAGACCACAAGGAATGCTCAAATTATAGGGGCATAACG
>UZAM01010335.1:7429-18275 GCA_900618415.1 Soboliphyme baturini | reverse complement strand
GGAGCACTGGAGATCACTTTCAGAAGCTGCTAATAAAACAAGGTCGCCTGCAAACAGCAACCTTCTCGACTTCACATCTCCTACACCAATACCCTCATCGCCGTGGCAGCTCCTGACTATTCTATCCATGTACAACACAAACAGGATAGGGGACAGGACGCAGCACCTGCTATCAGAATACAGTGATTGGACTTCCCTTAGTAGCTGGCCATCAATCCCGTATGCACGGAGGAATGTCCATAGACTGTTGCGTGGGATCCGGTCATACGCTTTCTCTAGGTCCGCAAAACACATGTTCACCGGCTGGGCGTACTTCCACGATTTCTCAACAATCTGGCGCAGGGCAAATATATGATCAGAGGTGCTTCGACCGGGCCGGAAGCCACACTGCTCTTGATTCTTGACGTCGACTATTTCATGGCGCAAAACAGTTTTAAGGACATTTAATTTTTTTTTATAAATTCCTTTAAAGTGACTTTTTTTATATGTTCTTGTAATGCTGTTGATTGTAATAAGAAATAATCATTACACCACATTTCCAGATAACGTTTACCAAACGTTATTAAATTTAAGCGAATGTTTTACTTCCTATTCAAATGGTTTAATTCAGGTTCGGAGAATACGAAGCAAGATATGGAACGATTTTTTATTTTAACATGGCTTGACACACGTGGGATAGTGATAGACGTAGTGTTGGGACGCCCATAGTATCTGTAATGTAAAGGATCATGGCTTCTTTCCCAGGGTATATTGATCTGTAATAAAAATGATGGATCAACGACAGTGATTCAACTTCGATTCCCAC
The DNA here is from genome assembly GCA_900618415.1 of Soboliphyme baturini. NCBI lineage: Eukaryota > Metazoa > Nematoda > Enoplea > Dioctophymatida > Soboliphymatidae > Soboliphyme > Soboliphyme baturini. The sequence continues at coordinate 17,470 of UZAM01010335.1, read as the reverse complement.
GGCCGACATTGGGATTAGTCTTAAGATTATCAGTAATATTATGCGCTAACTCATCCTTACTTCAGCAGCAGATCGATGGTAATCTGAATCCGAACTGAGGGAAAGCAAATGGTTAGTGGTGTTCCTTGAGGTGTTCGTTGAGGTCCAGTGGTGTTCATATCAACAGAATCGATTGGAAACTGAACAAAGTCGTCAAAGTCAGTAGGATACAATTCTCTATATTACCCCCTTTACAGGATATTTAAGTAGTTGAAGGGAAAGAACCAAATGATTCATAATCAGATTTGTTATTTAACCACCTCTCTGGGGAGAACACAGCAGATTAATAATAAATCATTTTGAACCTGTTGCTCAGTGAAGGCCTCTCCAGTGCTTTGCCATGATTTTTTGTTTTCTGCAATTCTTACGTGTTTTGGTGACAAGCTACTTCAGTTCATTTTGCCATCAGTCTAGAGATCTTCTCCGAGACGGTTGTGTCGCTTAGGACTCAGTTTGATATCTCTCTGGCCTCCAGTGCTGTCGCGCTATTTTTACGTGTTTTGTACATATACAAACCTCTTTACTTCTGCACTTACATCACGGCCTCCTGTTGTCCTCTTATCGCATTCGCACAACGTACTGCTTTTTCTTGATATCTCTGACATACGCGTAAGTCTGAAGTTTATGAATAACGTTGAGAATTCACGTTTCACTGGAAGCACAGGGAGATTTCTCTTTTTTTCGATTCCATAACCTTTTAAAGAATCTAGGACAGATCTGATGTTGGACTGCGTGGAAAGCGTTCTTTAAATCGACATACCTCGGGCACAGAAGAATCTGCTTATGTGAATTACTTGAAGATGATCTGCTGTACTAAATCTACTTGTGAATCTTGCAGAATCCAGTTTTTCTTGAATTCGATTCGTCAGTACCGTCGCTAAGATCTTGTAGGTGATTATCAGCCAACTGATTGGCCTGTAATTCTTCAGATCCTTATGGCCTCCTTTCTTATAGAATAGGATCACTTATGCTATGATCCAGTTATCCTGTTTTAAGTTCTTTCAAATAGTGTGGAAACAAGCGCGCTTATATCTTGGTCACTGCTTCACCTCTTGATTCCACGAGTTCCACAATAATGTCGTCTATTTCAGAAATCCTTCCTGTTTCAACTGTTTTATCACTTGTTGCACTTCTTGCAAGATATCTGAAATTTCGTTGACTTCACTTGTGTTTTCCGGTTCCTTATCATCATCTAGGGTATTTTTGTTTTCCTTTTTTACAGAAAAATCACTCTTTAGAATATTTTGTCTGTCCCTTCTTTTGTTTTGAGAAAAAAGGTTAGTCGTTCTGCGGCCGTCAGTCGTTGATTTAATTTTTTTAAAGTAGTTTCCATTACCAGTCTATCGTTAATGTTCGGGTGTCTTGCTTTTTTCGTTTATTTAAATTTTTGTATTGGGTCAAGAAAAACAATTAAAATAATCCAACTTAACAGTCCAACCCAATAAGTTGAAGATAAAGTGATCAGACAGTTTTACGAGGAACTGGAGGTCGCAGTAATGGAAAAGATTAAATAGGAGAATTCAACACATTGGCCGACAACGGAAAGAACCATACAGAGGTATTTCTCGGCAAATACGGAAATGAAAGGAACTAGGTGATTGTTTCGCAACTTTCACTGAAGTCAATTATCAACATTCATAAATGGGGTTTTCCAGAACGCTCTAAACCCACACTAGACATGAAGAAGCCCTTAGGCAAGTCTTATGTATTGCCAAATCGATTATGTATTGACTAACAAGAAACGAATAATATCAGACATGCCATCGTTCATACTTGAAAACGTCGCCTATACACTGTCAGAATAGAGACTTTTACGTTCTGAAAATACGATCGATGTTGAAAAAGAGGAGCGGATCATGAGGATCTAGAAATCACTGCTTTGTGGATAGCTGCGATTTGTTCCCTACATTTTCGTTGGGAAGTTACCATTAATTAATCTTGAAATGAACAGATTATGAAATTTTTTTCATTGCTACCACAATTACTTTTAGAACAAAAAATTGAAATATCGAAGTCAACGAGAAACCAAAGTCCTTCAGCAAAGTAGCCAGAGGCTAGAAGAGCCCAACTGAATCCCAAAGGCACAGTGGACACTGAGTACACTGCATTATGTGAAAACACGGAAGAGATTGAGAAAAGACGAAAGTTATGGGAGATTTCGACTAGAAGAGGATTTCGGAGCAGAAGAAAAGTCTGAAAGCTATGGATGCAATTATTAACCTAAAACAACGGACCCTAGTGCGCTGAAAGATTAAGGAAGAGCAAGAACTTGTAATCTCGATCAGGTGAATGTGATCTGCACAAAGCTCTACAATACTTGTACCCTTGCAGAGTAGGCGAAAGTTGCTCTACGTTGCTCCAGAAGTTGTTGAGGGACAATCAGAAACATCAACAATGGCAAATGTTTGAACAAAAAGGGTATAAGACAAAGGAATCTTAAAGCAAGAAGAACGACTCTGTTTGAAGAGCTTGCCAAACGTTTTATGGAATATTCATGCAAAACAAGACTTCTAAAGTACGGAAAACATAAAAATCGATTCTTCTCATGAAGAAAGATTACTCTGTGGACCTCAAGAACTATCGATCAGTTGTACTCGTGTCACAAATTTACGAAGTCTTCATCCGTTTCATACCTTTAGGAATGACCTCGATATAATGTCAAGTTGGGAACAGGCCGGTTTTTTAAGGGTTTTCTATCTGTCCCCATAAACCATGCCATCCAGCAGCTGATGGAGAAGTGCGATGAGCATCAAGTGACTGCCTGTTTTGCTTTCATCGACTAGAGGAAGGCGTTTTCTTCGACACAACTGACGTTTATCTGAAAGCTTATCATTAATATGTTATAAACTCTGTTTATGCCGGCCTAATCGAGAAATTGAACCCGATTGCACGAATGACATCATACATATCATATTGCCTTAAATTCCTTAGAGGAAAGAGGAGTTATTTGCCCACCGGCGGTCTTCTCTGCGGCAGTAATATTGATGAAAAGCAGCTAACGCACTTATTATTTGCAGACGATTGCATCGTTTTCGCACAAGGTACGAATGCGTACCAACAAAAGATCCAGCAATTGCAAGAAGAATCTCTCACCATCGGATTGAAAGTTAACAAGTGCAAGACGAAATGGGTAGGAAAAGAGCACTGTTCCACGGGGCTCTGTCTAAGCGAAGTGTGAAGAACTGAAAGAAGTCACCAGCTTTGGATACCTTGGCCGTCAAGTGGGCGTCAGGAACTCGCTAGATGGGAAAATCAAAGAGGAAAGGGGCATGGGCCAGTTTTATTCGTTTTAAACTCGACAGTGAGTTGCCAGTGCGGACAACGAAGAACTATGCGATTCAACCGTTTTACCTACTGTTCTACTTTGCTGAATGTTAGTCTCCTACTAAGGCTGACAAGAACTAACTGATGGTCACGCAGAAAGCGATGAAACGAAAAATATGCAAGTTGTTTATCACATTGCGTTGATACGAATTCAACCACCGACTGGATTAGCAGACGAGATTTTTGCCTTCTACGACGCCAAGAGAAGTTACTTGTCCAGTCGTGTGGCTCATGTGAGAGACAGCCGATGGACGTCAAGAATTACAAACTGCGTTCCGCTGAACTAGCAACGTCGGGTCAGTTGTCCAAGAACACACTGAGATGTACCGATAGTCAAATATCTTGGTCCTGGACAGCGGTGGAAGCACAAAACGGAAAATAAAGAATGTTGGAGGAGCGTGAACTTGTGTCCTTAACACACCAGTAACGAGGACAAGTCGTATAACGGACTGATTCTTGAATTTCTGGTCTGTAATTTTTCGACCATGTCAGATATTTGCCATTTTTCAGCGTTAAATATGATCAGCTACTGTGTTATTAAAGTTTTGTCAACCGATAATGCGAAGAACAACAAATTGAGTGTAAGGACCTATACAGTTCTCCCAATGGACGGTTTAACCTGATTCACAAGAAAATATTTTGCTCTAATGAATTAAAGCCGAAATTGTATGCCATGTGGGCGAGAGGGCAATCACTTAACTCGGAAAAGGTTCGGAAACAGAATATAGGAACATGATTTCAGCACCGAAGAAGAAAAGATGACTGCTCTATTATTATAATCGTATTTAAAAATAACGCCGTACCGTAGAATGCGAACAAAACTCTCTAGAAAGGAAACCAGTTGTAAAAAGAGGAAGCGTCACAATGGAGCTCATACCCAGCAAAATAAGAACTGTGATTAGTTGGCATAATACAAATTTTGCTAATCAAACATGTCAAGACACTGTAACCCAGAGCTCTTGGAATTACCATTTTTTGAGTGCTTTGGAGTTCATGTTCTAATCTACTGAACCTAAACTTGCAGATTAATGATCTTTAACCAAACGGAATGCCGTCTGCTACAGGGAAGGCTAGCTTAAGATTGGTGATCGCTGTAGATCATGCGGCAAAATCATAATTTTGGTTGCGCATTTCCTGATTTCGTACTAAGCTTATTAACAAATTATAAAACTTATTTGAACGTAATACTGATTTATAAACTTCGACAAGAATTGTTTAGAAACTTCTGGTAAGAAGCACCTGCTACTCTGTTTTAAAAATATAAAATTTGAACGCCAGTTTTAAGTGATAAGTGAGCTAATCCATGCCTTGTCTTGTTATTCAGTGCGTCGATGACGAAAGTTCATTGGTACGAATTTTACGGCTTTCACTGGGCGAGGAGGTACACAGGATATTTGCTGGCAACTGATAAAACAACATCGTAAAGAAACATGAGGGTTTGCTTGAACGAGTTACGTTTAGCGTCGTTGGGAAGTAGTAATCGTTGGGATATACATGTGGCGAGGATGCCACGAGAGGTCTCAAAATGAACTCTTTAAACAGTCTCCGCAAACGGCCCAGTGCAGATCAGGGACCAGTTGGCTCGATTATACGGAAAACGCGCATTTTCGAATCTTGGAATGCAGACCATAGATATTGGTAGTTGAGCGATAAATCAGGACCATTCGAAAGGTTTCTTAACTGAGTTGCTTCCGTGACCCGAAAATAGATGAACAATTTGCTGCGCTATGGTGGTCACGCTGTTTTTTCGTGATTGCTGTCGCTGTCGGTTGCATTGGATTCAATCTTGTTTGACATTGTAGCAGGTAACTGGTGAATTTGCCTGCTATGTTGTGTTAACTAGGCATATGATTTTATTCTTCCAATGTTAGGAATATTTAATGTTTTTTTCATAATCCCATATATTGTGATCTAGCTGTTTTGTTTCTCCTGAAAAATTCATTTGTTTTCCTGAGCCGAGTCGTCATCAGAAGTAAACTGAAATATACGTTTCTGCCTGATGTTCATTTAGAATGTTTGTTGAAAATGGTTCGTTTGCTCGAACGCAGTGGTATTCCATCGATCTAATTGTTTGAATGCACTGTAAAAATAAGTCATTAAGCGTAATGATGCGTTTTAGACATACCTACGTGCTTGTATCAGTCCGGAATATCGCCAGCATGTTTCGTTGACTCGTGAATCTTTCGAATTACTTACTACTTCGAATCAGTTTTGGTGCAAAGTTCTGGCAAGAAGTCATCTTGTCCGCATTGTTTGCTGTACTTCCGGCACTGACCTAACGATCGAGGGCGACCGAGCTTCTTGTTCTGAAGTGTTGTCAGATATCAAAAGCGCTGAAGATGCATTTGCGTGTCGGACAACTGTGGGCAAGGCTTGTGCCTCTCCTCCTCCTGAATCTGATCTTGAACGAGATGCGTTCGCCTTGATCAATTCCTTAAGTGACTTCTATAAGAAGCTCCATTTCGAAGTCAAAAAATTATTGCTGCGTTGGCTGCAATGGCATCAACACGACGTCACGCACTACCTGCCTACTAGAAACTGCAGAGAGCTTCAGATCACCTTCGAGCGCGAATCTGTGGATAAAAAATCTGCTCTGGTCACACATCCTCAGCAGCAGCCCTTTTTTGACGACAGTCGAGCTCTACTAAGGCCAGATTCATTGGGTTCCCGTTTTCCTGTAAATATCATTACAAAGTGGTTTTGCTTAAGTTTCGATTACGTTCTAATGTAGAATTGCACTGGCGTGGACTCTGTTCGTTCCGCATCCCCCGAGCCAAGTTGTCGGTTCGATGGTCTACCACTTCAGACGCATACAAATGGATCTTGTACTTATGAGATACCCCGCAGGAAGAACTGTGAGGAACAAAATTGTAGGATATTGGATCGGATGATGGTGGAACTAAGTCTGAATGTTTATTTTCAGATGTCGCTGGCACCGTCAGTTCTACTCCTCGTATGAGACCCATTTTTATTGATGGCAGCAACGTGGCAATGAGGTAAGTTAATCATATTTGCCTATTTTTATTCATTTCTGCTAAACAAACGGGATCCGTCTCTATTCTGGTTTCGTTCGTTTCAATTTCAAGTCTGACTTATGCTGCTTCTCTTAACTTTTCCACTATTACCGTTAATAATCTGTCGCCGTTGTTCTCTCTTGTGCAGTTTGAGGTGTAATTTCGTTTTTATTTCCTCACTTTCGGGACATGGCAGAGGCGTTATGAACGTGTCTTTTTAGAACAGGCATGGAAAAGTTATTATTCAGTACGAGGGTCACTTTCAGTGTTCTATGAAACAATCTATAAGGATTTAGAGAAAGGAGTTGATTGTTCATGGGCGCTCCTCTGATTCGCTTGAAAAGTCCGTCATGGAAGTAGAAAGCAAACTGCCCATTCGTAATCTGTTTATAAACTATGCTAAACTCTTTTATGAATGAGTAGATATCGTTGACATAATTTCTTGTTGAACTGGTTTGAGAAAACTTGTTCAGTAAGCGAGGGTTAGGCGAGGTAGCCTTGCAATCCTGATTGCAAAGTTCGACTCATATTTTGCTTCTGGGAAGATACTGCTTCACTCGTGTCAGGAAAGATCATTGACAGCATGTGCAAATTGTGGAAGCGAATTCAATATTAAAAGAAAGCATTTAGAATTATGTTCTTATTCTATTCTGTACTTGATTGGCGTGTTTGACGTCAACATTTTGTAGACATGGTGCATTTGAAAACTCATAGTTTGTCACTGATGCGTTACTCTTGCCCACATTTTGTCAACTTCTAGCGTATTTGGTTCTTGACGAATTGCGTTAAATAATGTTTTAAGCTTCGGACGACACAGAACCTACGATCTCGAAGGAATATTGATTTGCGTCCGATATTTTCTTGAACGAGGCTATGATGTCTTTACATTCGTGCCAAATAGTATTATATCCCGTTATTCGGACTTGTCTCAGTCTTACAAGAACACCCTGCATTGGATGGCTAAAGAAAGACTGCTATCGTTTACTCCATCACGGAAAATTTTTTGTAATGGGAAAAAGAAAACAATGAAATGTTACGATGACCTGTAAGTTGATCACATAACTTGCCATTGTGTAATTGACCAATTTTTAGTTTCGTCATTAATTGTGCTTTCGAATTTGGAGGAGCCATTGTTTCGAACGATCAATTCCGAGACGTCATTGCAATGCATCCAGAACTGAGTAGCATAATTTTGAAAAGGTGTTTTACTTCTTGACGTCTTTCTGCTGTTCTTGTACAGAATGTACTTGTAAAGTTTCTTTTTTCATTTTTGTTGGTCCTCATCTTTAACTGCTTTTCAGAAATGTATCCTCCTTAAGCTTCGTGATGTCTGCTCATCTAATCATTTTTTATTCAAATTTTTGAAGGTGTTGATGGGGCGTCGAAAAAGGCCGGTTCATTGCAAATTTGCATTTAGTTCTCTGTAATGTGATATGTTGGCTATCGATATTTCGTTATTCGTTAATGACGAGCTATGAGGCTCAGTTGTCTTGCATCATGTGATCGATCGGTACCAGTGTTCTGTCTCTGAGAACTTTTGATGTATCTTTGTGACGCGCCCTAACACAAATGTGCCTGTTAGTTGCGGTTTCTCTGGCCTTTTCGAATCAGTGCTCTCGGGTTGCAGGTAAACTTTTTTGTTTTGTTCTTTTGTGTCTGTAAGAGAAACCACATGTGATTTAGAAACCAGATTTTTCAATGAATTTGAATGTTGGTGCTACTGTTACGATGTCCTATTTTCCGAATACGTTGTCCGGAATCTCCTATCCGGTTTTTCATATGAGCTTCTGCGAAGTGGTTCAGACTTTGGACCTGCTTCATTGGAATATTTTCTTGCTCTTTTAGTTGCATCATTTGCAGTACATCTCGTCAGGGGCATAATGCTGTTCCAATTCGATTCATCCGTTTCACTTTGCCAGTTTGAGGCAGAGGTCTGCGATGACCATTTAATGGCCTTGGCAGTGCAGGTCTCGCGACTGTAGTGGGCATCGAGCAACGCACTCTATCAGTTTTGCGTGCCAATATTTTCTACTACGTGAATTATTTAACTGTGACATCTGTGATCCATTTGACGATGCCCATTAGGTCTCGCGGATCTGCTGTTTCGTCGATAAAAGTCAACAAGTCGTAATACATTGTCATTTGTCACTCCTGATCTGTGAATTACGAACATCGTAGGCTAGCGGCTGTGATCATTGTCGACATTGGTCTTCAGATCACCGGGAGGAAACTAAAGCCATTAGAAAATTATCATTGACATGGTTGTGTATAGCTCTTGCTTTTGACGCATGTTTGTCGTCATGTAAGTAGGAGTAATTCTCGACGTGCCGGGTTATCCAAAAATTTTTTTTTACCATTCATCAATAGTTTGATAATGCAGCTGACTTAAATTAAGCAAAGCAAGAACACGACTTCAACGTCATTTGCAGGGCTTTCTCATTCCTAATTCTCCAGCGCGTTTGTCCATTATTTTCCTTAAGTTGTTGCCCATCCATAAATCTGACTTCCAGCTTTTTGCCCTCAACGAGAACATGGAAGTTTACCATTCAGATATCACTTCCCTTCTCCATTGGAAGTTGGTCCGTTCCGGCGTTCAGTGCTTCCTTTTGTAGCGTTTTAGGATTGCAAAGACGGATTCGTGGCCAAAAATGAGTATTATTGTTTGAAAGATCCTTTGCGATTGCCATTGTACTGAAAACGGGAACGTCAGATTAAATGGTGAATTTCGTGTCGCGTTTAAAGCCATCGTTTTGCAGAAGTGAACGGCGTGTTTTGAAAGGGTAGTTCGAAGTGTCATTACTGTTTATGAGAGAATATACCTTCAGTCAGATATAGAAGGGACATATTTCACATTAGAAATTGATAATGAATTACTTCGAACTCTTTTGACATCAGAGAATGTTGATTCACATTGCTTTATTGTAGCATGGAACGTTTCATTCATTAATTGTTAGAAAAAACTTTCCTGTAAAATATTAGCTTATTTATATTGCTGACTGCTGGTGCTTATCCTATATGATAATAAGCAGAAATTTTTCATATTTCGATAACTTTGATAGTAAGTATTTTCTGCTGTTTTCCTGCACAAATGGTGTAGGATTCACTAGTGTTTATCAGCTCGTTTTTATGTTTTTTAAAAGCGTATCAGAGCTCAGTATGATTTTTATGTTTTGTCTATAAAAATATTTTGAACATGGTTGACACCTTTTGCTCATTATTTTAAGCAGCTATCCGATGAGTCAGTGCAAATACAGTAAAATGAAGCACAAATCAGACTGGATGACCGTATGTCTCGTACGCTTTGGCATGATCACAGTAGAACACCATGGTGTGTATCTTATTCCAGGTCAGAGACTTGCCTCCTGTTTCTTTGCTAGCTTCGCCAAGGCGCAGAGAGATGATTTTGCTAAGTTAATTGGTGTTTTGTGAAAGCTTGAAACCTACATTTTTAAGGATTAAGCTAACTTTAATCGTTACGCCTTACCTGATGAACATATAATGGTAAATTCAGAAGTCGTGTTTATTTTCTATGTGAATTATCTAGTTTATAGATATAAGAAGTTGTCAACGATATTCGATGTCCACAGCATATTTTTTTGTTCAACAGTTTCACTTTGACTGAATTGAATGTACTTCTATGCTTTTATGAAATATTGTCAATATT
>UZAM01010315.1:0-13387 GCA_900618415.1 Soboliphyme baturini | reverse complement strand
CAATCGCAGTTGGTAGACGAGGGCGAGTTTTTTGAAATCCGTCCATATGATGCAAAAAGTATCGTCGTCGGTTTCGCGCGAATGAACGGTAGAACCGTCGGAATTGTTGCTAATAACCCAAAAGTGGCAGCAGGTGAGCGGTTTATATCCTTTATGCGAGTACAATTTCTGACCATGGATAGTTTATTTTATCACACTGTCGCTATTTAGGCATACCTTTCCGAAGTTTACCCGTTAGAATTATTTACGTATGAATATTTGAAAATGCATGAAAATACATAGTGGCATTAATGATTTCCTGACATTTCTTAGTAATCATAATATTTACACAGAATGGAAACAGTTATGTAAAGTATGAGCGTATTCACCTTGGTTCCTAAGATGGCACAAAACTATTATCTCAACGAGTTGATCATATTAGCGAAAAGCATAACAATATTGACAAAGCGCGCTTTATACGGAATGAAAAACTACATTTCGCATGAAAAACCAGTCTCAGATGTCTTGCTCCAGTGGTTGGCGAAACAGGCCTTTGGAGAGCAAACGTCCTGACTCAGAATGGAGAGTTCAGCTTGTTAGCAGCCGATGTAGCGAGGTTAACTATCAGCGGGAGCATGATGAGAGTGAAGCATGTGGTGCACAGGTGAGTGCAGCTACTCAATGCAAGCCGCGTTTCGATCTCATCCGTCTAAATACAAAACAGTGGACCGATCGACTTACAATACACGTCACAGGAACCGCTACTTTTTGAAAATGTCCTGTGTAAAATAGATTGAAATGCAAAAGTTTAATAGTACCGTAAAATAATTTATTCATATTGGTCAGTAGTGAATAACATGAAGTAGACTCTGTTTGTGTTTAGAACCACAAACTCAGTGGTTGTGCTAACTCAGAACCACAAGCTTTGTGTTCATTATTGTCTTGCACTGTCAATTTTAAGCAGCGAAAAATGGATGAGACGAGTCGCTAGCCTTAAGCGTCTCGATTTGGTCCGAAACCGCGAGAACCTTGAGGTACAGCCGCTGCTTCTCCAGATTGAAAAGTCACAGCTGCGATGGTTTGGGCAGCTGTTGCACATGCCCCCAGAAAGAAAGGCGAAGCAACTGTTCTTTGCCCAGCCGACCAGCAAAAGGCCCATGGGACAGCCAAGATTAACGTGGTTGTAAACGTCAACATAAATTCGGTTGTCTTCTTCCAAAGCTCAGTTGCTGGCACAGGATCAGCAACGTTGGAAGCACTGTCTGATGAATCTGCTACCTCGATCGGAAAGCAGAAGCGGTCATGGAAGATGACGAAAATGAGTGATATTGTTTAATCAATGTTTAGATAGTCATTGATATTTTCAAGTTAATTTATTAGTACCGATGGGCTGCGAACTTCATTTCGACAAATCCGCAAAATAGTTAATGAAAATAAGAACAGTAAGATGGTGCTTAATAATGCCTGTTTTCTTCGTCCTTTGATCGTAATTCTTGATGTGTAAAGACAGTTAAATGTTCTCAGAACTAATTTTATTCAATAAATTTCAGTAAGGTATGTCAATCGCGAAACAGCCAGGATTGCGATTAAACAAAGTTCGGTTTACAACGACCTCTTTAAAATCCCCGCCTTCATTTTTCATCCATAATTTTTAACATGGGGCCATGCTTCGCTGCCAGGTATTCTGTATTTCGATCACTGACAAGATAAGTGAAAACATATCGATAGGATCACTGTATCTTGGGAAGATGTCGAAGTTTCAACTGGTATTCCATGGTTCTGGTAGCAGCCAAATAAGCAGGTTAATAGTAGTACCACTGGAAAGGGCAAGTTTAAGACTGGTTTAATCTTTTGATGAATTAAGTTCTAAAGCAGATGGGCACTAGTGGTTTGGCTCATTGGACAGTTTCAATGCAAGGCAGAAGTCAGCATCTCATTGAGATGAGCGGACATCATAAATATTAAGCTGTCTGCAGTCTTGCAAAGCAGAAAACGATGATCATGACAAAACATTCGCATTTCAGCGCTTCTGGGTAGCATATTAGATATGCATAGCGGACATTCACTGAGAACCGCTGATATATTAGACGGCGGTCTGGTTTACGGGGATTTTGTTAATTCCTGATCTGAAATCATTTCATTCTTTTTTATTCGCGACTTGAAACTGGCTGCAGTGAAATGAGAGCTTTTTGTGCAAATCTAGGATGTCAAATTCGAATCAGGGTGCTTGCACATTAAATAATGTTGCAACGCTGAATAAATTATTTTGTTCTTGTGCTTTGATGCAGCTATTAAGCTGCCCAAATGGTTCTAGCTATTGCACATTATGTAAAATTATAGGCTGTTTGGACATCAATTCTTCTGTGAAAGGGGCGCGGTTTGTTCGGTATTGCGACTGTTTCAATATTCCGCTGATAACACTTGTGGACGTTCCTGGATTTTTGCCAGGTATTTTCCTTTTTATCGTGTAATTTAATTTAATCAGTTCGCTTAAGGAACTGCACAGGAATACGGAGGAATTATTCGTCACGGAGCAAAATTAATCTATGCTTATTCCGAGGCTACAGTACCAAAAATCACGGTTATCACTCGCAAGGTAAAACTTTCTCGCGCTGCTTCTGTAAAGTGGTCAGCGCATGCTGAGCTGAGTATGTTCCAGGCTTACGGTGGTGCCTATTGCGTGATGAGCAGCAAGCATTTGAGAGGCGATGTCAATTATGCATGGCCAACGGCTGAAGTTGCTGTTATGGGTGCGAAAGGTGCCGTTAAGATTCTTTTCCGTGGAGAAAAAGATGTCGAAAAGAAGGAAGATGAATATGTCGAATTGTTCAGCAATCCATTTCCTGCAGCAGTAAGAGGTAACGTCTCCTTTGCCTGTTAAAAATTTCTTGTTCGGAATGCACTTGTTTGATAAGTTTTACCGTTATTTAAATGTCCTGCAGCTGTATTAGCATTCATGACGTACCTTTTCAGCTTATATTGATGATATAATTGAACCGAGGACAACTCGCGCTCGAATTTGTCGTGATTTGGACCTGCTTTCGACGAAGAAACAGACAAATCCATGGAAGAAACATGGTAACATCCCACTTTAAAACATCGTTCGTTTCCGGAAAGGCAGATATTAGTTCAGCCCTAAAAGTTAATGTTTTCGCTCTGCCTCATTGTTTTGTTGCCAACAATACTTAGTTTAAGTCTGTCACATACTGCTGTTTTTCTGTCAGGAGTTAATTCATTCATGTTGGAACTGTTTTCGTCACATGTCTTCGGTGCCTTATATAAATTATCAGAGTCAGAGTCGATGCCAAATAAACGCGAATGAACCATTTTGATTGATACGTAATGATTTGAAAATTTTGTATGTTAAAAATTTTAATTCGATGTGTTATCTCGTTTAATTATGACCGAATGGACAACCGCGACCCGAAAGGAGAAGCGGCGATGGAAGATGAAGATGGAGAACCCTTCATAAAAACGTTCTTTTGAACGATCTGGATAGTTATGACCCGCATAACGATGGGCTAAAAGACAGCGGTAGGAAAAACAATTTTCTCTTATCTCAGAATACAAATCTGTCTTCAAAACTGATTAAACGTCTAGAAGAAAGGGTTACTAACTGCCTTGCATGTATCATGAAGAGGTCACAACGAAAAGGATACATTTTCGTAGGATTTTTTGTATTTCTTGATAATTTCTTATCACTTGCTCCTGCAACTGTTCAAAACAAGTTGATCTGAAATGGCAGTAGCAGACACAGCATTTCTCAGAAGGTATATATCAGGAACTAACTGAAAAGTCCTTTAAACGTATTTCCGAGCATACTAGTGCTTACTGTGCAGACGATCACAGTAGTTTTCTGTTGTCGTCACTGAAACGCACAACGCTAAATAAGTTTCTCCGAAGAGGAATTTTAGGCATTGGTCACCGTCATATAAGGTCAGTAGAACTTGAATAACCTCATGTGGAGCATGGCTGCACTTTTATGAAACTGGCTATCGAACTTCCTTATGTCATTGTCATTTAAAATGAGAACAAAGAATGGCCAAAGATCTATGACTAATTCAATGTGAAACGAGGAAATAGAATTATTTTCATAAACAAGTTCCGCATTCTGACCTGTCGTTAAAATGTAGCCTTCAACAAGATCTTAATATCCTTTCATTGAATTTGTAGCTCAGTCAGTGGACCACTGGGCGCGCCATTGAAAAGTTTCGGTTCGATTCACTGCTAAGTTACTTGCCTTTAGAAGTAAATAAATGGGTATCATTTCATTGGAAATAAACAAGAAATTCATGTATTAACGGTCACTACCTTTGCTGAGGTCGTATTACCTTGCAATCTAGTGCTACTCTTCGATAATACTATCGAAACGAACATCAGAGCCGTACCATAAACTCGGTGCCAAAGATCATAACCCCCACGGCAGAGGAGCAAAGCAGATTTTGAGCGTTTTCCTCCTAGATTGAGAAGTACTGACTAGCCTCAAGTTTGCGAAGTACAGATGACTAAAGGCTTTAAATGACATTGCGTGAATGTTGTAGAAGTTATAATACGCTTGCGTCTAGTAACACGGAAAAGAAATAGTGCAACGCCGACCAGCCATTCAGCGAGCTTCATCCTGTCTATATCTTATCGTTGGTGACAGTTTTAACTAAATTTTTTAAGCATAGATATTACCGTTCACAGTCAAGAGCACGGAGTTCAGGTGGGGTCCAGTTAGTGCTACATTAGCTTAACTGATATAAATCATTCTAAAACAAGAGCGTTAGAGTTTTGCTCTCCTAATGTAAATTTAATTGTATATTTTGGCCATGCTGTAAATAAATGAATCCATTTTTGTCTTAATGATTTAATATTCCCCGCCGAAACAAAAATACAGCCCCCAGTTGTCTTTCTTGATGTCCTGCTAACGTGTAAAGCTAATGTATTTTTTCTCTATACAGCGGGCTCGTACATTACATGCATAAATCTCACGCACCCTTAAACTATCCTTTAATAAATGTCACTAATCCTTTTATCCCTGGACCTTAAAAACAAATCTGAAAGTTTCTCTAGAATTAGGGTATAAATTTCTAACTTTAGGTTCTTTAAAGAGGATAGTATATCTGATGTTGTCTAGGAATGTCGTTTATCCTGTAAATGTGAACTGGAAAAACAGGGCACGTAAAACTTGGGCAAATGAAGAAGAGTCATTGCCATGAAACATCGTGAGCACTGGTTTCGTTGTCCATATATAAAAGTAACTATCAGCTAGTACATAAGAATGTTTCGGACGCCGACCGTGAGAGAAGTAAGATCAATCTCTATGAAAAAACTAGCATTAATAACTATAATGAATAAAAAGCAACGTGACTATGTAATGACTGCAGCGGTTCACATGATACATCAAAGACGTGGAAAGTATTCTACGAAGTCGTTGAACCTGCACTGCTGTGCGGAAATCTGGATCTAGGAAAGTTCACTGATCAGCATTTCGTCGAAAGGAAAATTCACCGATTTGACAATTGATCGTCGATGATTTATTTATTAAAAACCATGAAACATAAAAAATCAGTCATTTCATATCATAAAGTATTGTCAATATTTCTAAAAAATTCAAATGTACTGATTTTGAAATAATTTGCCTGAAATGATAATGATGTAGGAACCTGTAAATTTCGAATAAAACAGACTTCGTTGAAATCATTTAATGGAAAAAAATTCTGAAACCTTTACACAAAAAATATGTTGTTACTGCAGTACCCAATTAGTAATTTATATTATGTGCCATACCTCTCAAAAACTAAAACATTGCTTCTGTCATAATTCGCAACCACTCTGAAGTCTCAGCGCAATCCCTATATTATGCGCATGGCTACTCACATATTGTTCTATCCACTTGGAATTGAACAATCCAAGCGGAATTAACTCTACCTGCATACCATGGAATGTGTAGAGTTGGTAAAACAAATGAGGCACTGTTTTAGAAGTTCCGTCCCCAAACCAACGTTCAGATGAGGCCAGTAAGTGGAGATTTCTTTTAGTGGAAAATATAGCAATTCTGCTTCCGTCGGTCCTGAATCAAACAGCAAGAGCGATTCACTTTCTTTAGACATCTTGTACTCCTCGGGAAACAATTTCCCCTCGGGTCATAGGCAAAGCTGGAACTGTTTGTTTCCTTATTCTGATGCTTCGGATCGTTCTTTTAATACTGTTCTTCGCAATATGTCCTGCATCCTCTTGGCTAAGCCCCACAGCCGCATTAGATATATTGGGGTGCTTCTTGGCTATTTATTGCATGATCACGTACGATATCCTCCCATCTTCAAAGCTTTTATATTAGCTATATCCCCAATGTGGTTGTGAACTCCCTTCAATGCCTCAATGGCATCTCCAACTGTTATTACATGAACCCGGCACTTGTGCTTCTGATGCATCTCACGCTTCCACTGTGTCTTGTTCGCCTGTTTTTCTTCGAAAAACAAGTGACGGTCTACTCAACGTTTCTGTTTTTCCTTTTCACTGGTAACGAACTGAAATGGCTTGATGGTTAATGAAAATTCGTAGCTGAAGTATCACACTCAAAAAACTTTTTGAAACTGACCGCTTTGAATTTTCTGAGGCTTTATATAGAGATGAAGCATGATAATTGTTGTGCTCATTAACTAATCTTTCAAATATGCTATTTCTAAATAAATGCATTAGATAAAATTTGATTTTGTATGAGTAGGTAATATTATGGTAATTATTCTGCTCATTAACATGATCTTTCAAATATGTTTTCTAAATAACACTGTTTTATGATAATCATAAATAAATCAACAGGGATCAACTGTAAAGTCGCTGAATTTTCCCTTCGACGAATTGCAGGTCGGTGAATTTTCCAGTCGGTGACTTTCCGGATACACGGAAATCTACCGTGCATTACTAAATTTTGGTCCTGAAGAAGAACGCTATCAGTAAACTTTCGAGGTAGTTTGTCGAGTACGATCAAACTACCACTGCAGCAAAACATGGCCAGTTTACTGTGACGTAGACCTACCATGAATTTGTGATGTTATTAAAAATGCTTTTAATCGCATGAAATGCAGTACAAACTAGGCAAAAAATAACAAGGCAACCATTAAGCAATTGCTGAGAAAGAACCTAGTCTTGTGCTCGAACCATAGTCCACTATGACCGTTCAGAACACTAACTGATCCGCAGCCTAAGTGTGTTTGGCTTTTCTTGCGGCAGCTACAAGTAAAGTGGAAATGGGCACATGACGGCTTCGTGGCTCGATTTTAATATGTTTTTCAAATTCCTTGATATCCTCAACGATTTCTTGCAGATCCTCAAGCGGAATGCTTTTGCGGTACTGATCTACGATGTCGTACTTTCTGTGGTGCTCAAAAACTGCCTTAAAACGACTGTCGGAATAAGGAGTCAGAAAAATGGAAAAACAAATGTACCTGGCGAAAACGTTTCTTGTAATATGGCGTCACCAAATTCCAAAACTCTTCAATTCCCTTCACATCACGAAGTTCCCATCTTTTGTTCCAAGGGGGAAACTTGAGTTTTACCTAAACAACAAAGATTATTAAAGTGAACATAAGCGATGCTGACTCATGCATCGAACACACCTTCGCCGTATTAAGTGGAACAGTGCCTACTGGGCAGGGAACAGGATCCATGTTCAAAGGCACCGCTGAATATTCAGGGGGACAATCGCGCAAATAAAGCAGTTCATCATCCAAACGTTTTTCTAGTTTCAGAACTTCAATTTTTTGGATAAGCGGGCTATACATTTCGTATTTTACTTCGAAACCTAAAAGTCAAGTGAGGATTAATATTAAGGCAGACAACTAGCGTGTTCTTTTCAATGATGATTACATGCTAAACAAATGTAAAGCTTTCGAATGAATTAGTGAAGCAGAGTGCAATATTCGCTCACCGAACTGAGGAAAACAGAGGATATTATACATGATACTAAGCCGCTTACGTCAAAATTCATCGTGGGGAGAGAGTCAGTGACGGGGTGATCAGCAGTCAGATATTTTCATATATCGATAAACTCTACCGCTAACGATTAGTATGTCTCAGTACTAGATACACCTCAGTGAAGAACCGTTGCAGCGGCCCTAAACGACACCTGTAACAGAAAAGGATGAAAGAAAATTTCAATAATACAATTATTTTACCTCATCATTAGTCAGCGAAAAGACATTTCGATTCCTGGTTCAAAAGTTGATAATGGTAATTAATCCTTTCAAATCTCAGCTAACAAGAATTATCTGTACAATGAATAACCCAATTTGTAGAAAATGGGGGTTGGCAAGAACTAGTTCATGAAGTCAACTGGGCGGGCTTGCCTTGTGTTTATTAATTTTTATAGTTATGACTAATTGCTTTAATTTTTGTACTTTAACGAAGGTGTCGCAAATGAGTGGCTCAAAACGCGCCAGGAACAATGAATGATTTTCGCTCTAAAACTAAAAGAAGTAGGCTACCAAGGCAGTCAGATGCTCACTCCTGTAACGTTCAAAATCTATTTTGGTACGAATTTGCGGTCGATCCCTCGAATCGTGCTTAGTTTGTTGCCAGTAGATATCTTCGCTGCCATGTTTCAGTACTGTCGACTAAACTAAGTCTCCTGATCCGTCGCAACAGCTGTTGTGAGCGCCTGGCAAACAACTGATTCACAAAAAGAACTGCATTGCCTTCATCACCTACATCTGCGACAAGTCGACACTAACGCTTAAAATCTACCGGGAAATTCTGGAAATCAGTGTTAATGAGAAGCACTCGCTCAGACGATACGGCATCTTCTGATTATTCCCTTCGTACAAAACAATCTGTTACACTGATGCATGTTAGTGTCTTTCGAATTATTAATTTTTTAACTACGTTGCCTTAAGCTTACAAAAATGATTAGCAGTGATGGAAGACAGTAGCTACAGCCTACTGAGAATAGCTGCAAAAGTTTCGGGAATTTTATCATACTATAACATTACTTATTCAATCCAAGTCTAACACCTGGGTCTTCTGATGATACAAAGCAGACAGTCGAAACATTATTCTGATCTGAATAAGAACAAACAATCTAAGTTCATAGTACGAACGGGTCAGGGATTACCGTTTCCTGTTTATCACCAGTGTGGCTATAATGGAAATTTTTTGCCTACCCCACGAACAGAAGCTGGAGTGACATGAACGATATGACGAGAGTGACATGACGACACATGAACAACTAATTCATCAAGACGGCAAACTGTTCTATTGTTAGCAATTCTGAAAACTACGAAATTTGATATGGCCCACGATTCTGAAGCTACCAAATTTTAAGCCTTCAGTCTGCAGAACCATCCGTAATAATTTTAAACTGCGTTCGGCAGCTATGGTTCTGAAACATCGACTCCTGTTTCAGCTTGGTCAAAAAAATTTTAAACTGCAGAAAGATGGCCAACAAATTTTTACTCTTTCATACTGAGAGAGAACGCGACTCATTCGAAACAACTACGAGCGAATTAAGAATAGGGTGAGAAAAAATAAGGGAAGTAGCCGAAAGATTTATTATAAATCAATAAGAACATGTTTTATACGAAGTTCAGTATCAAGCATGTTATCTCGGATTACCTCAGCGGCACAAATTTTACCTTCTCCATCTATGTAGTTTCGTAGAGTGAAATAATGTCTCAGGCCTACTTCATCTCTTTGTATACAAATACCCACAAACGTATTCACTCGCCGAGGTGCATAAGGATCAGAAGTTGTTACGCGCAAGATAGAGCCTAAAATCAAGTTAACTGGAAACGGTAGATAAAGAAAGATTCACGGTACCGACGTAAAATTCCGGAATGTTGATCTTCTGACGTCTGCGAAGCATGTCCAATCGTTCCAGTTTCTCGCTTAGCTTATTTCTGTATTTAAAATTGGGCCACGGCAGAAAATCAGGGAACATTTGCCTAAAACGGGATAAATAAGAATGTTTATCGCTTTAATCACCATTTCGGTTGGCGGCAATGAATACGCTCGAATTTAAACGGCTACGCTGAATTTTCTCAAATGCCATATCATTTCATTTGCTCATTTTTAAATTTCTTAGGTCAACCCTTGCATCTCGGCAAATAATATGTTAATCAGCGTGATATGTCTACAGATAATGAAAAATCTAGATATCAGCACTGAACCTGACGATTATTCATTCGGGCAATGACAAGAAAGTTGCAGAGATTGACGACTGACAGTGTAAAGAAAGAACTGTTAGATTCAAGTGTGCTACCCGCCATGATCTACGGAGCTGAACGCAATCTGCTGCTAAACCTGAGGAGAATAAAGTGACTGCAATATAAAGAGTGACGGAGCGAAATGCGTGCAAAGTGCCTCTAAAGGGTATAAGCCGAGCGCAAAAATTCGACAACGGACGGCATTAACAGACGTGGTTTCTGCCTTCTACAACGACAGAAGATGCGCTGGCCATATGGTTCGCTAGACAGACAACCGGCGGACGTTAGGAATTACAAACTGAGTTCTGTTGGACAAACGTCCAGTCGGTTGTCCAAGAACACGCTGGGACAGTTCGACAGTGAGATTACTTGGTCAGCAGTGAAGCTAGAAGGTAGTGAATAAAGCATGCTGAAAGAGCTTCGACTTGTGTTCAGGGCGCCCCATAACGAGAAAAAGTCAGATAACGGATAAGTTGCAAGGAAGAGAGTGGCTACACTCTACAGAGAGTGCTGCGCTAAGTCAAAGCGACTCCAACTGAAACAAAGCAAGGCAAACTTGAATTTCACAGCCTAGACAAAAAAACTAAAAGGATCAACAAATGCCAGCATTCAATTGTTAATAGTATAAAAAAGTACCGAAATACGTGCGGAAACGTCGATTTTTCGAACATGATTCCACACTGCTCTCGCGCCACATTTAACTCAGTTTTCTTTTCCTCAGCGTCCTCGGTTTCCGACAAACCACTGGAGAATAATCGGATGCAACGAGAAAACTCTGCAAAGCAAACGGAGCGCTAATCCATAATTGAATAGCATAGATGTTAACAACAATAAGTTCAACGGCAAATGCCACAAACCATTCAACGTAGTACGTTATTTTAAAAAGCGTTTTGCCTCATAATATTCTGTCTGGTAACGTGGAAAAAGTCGTTCCTCTCTATCTCCTGATCTCCATCATCGAATAAGTCCTCGATCTCATTTCAGCCCAACTAATGAACGCTCATAATCTGTTCAGAGATTAACGGCATCATCCAGGAGAAACTTCCTGGATTCTATGGATGGAGGTACCAAAAGCAACATGATTCCTGGAGGATGGACGTTTAGAATAGCACGGATGCTCTCTTCAGCGAGGTGAAAATGAATATCGGAGAGCAAACAGCAGCAAAGACCACAATTTGCCAAACAAATACTGCTGCATTCCTAATCTGATAGATTACCATTACCATCACCATAGCATTCGACTACCTGCCATATTCGAAGCTCAGACCGTGGCACAGGATCGGGAACTCGGAAGCACTGTGACATGTTTGCCTTCGTTACCGGCAAGGAGAAGCTGTCATAAAAGAAGATGAATTCTGAAACATTAAGTCATCGAGGCAATGGTAATTAAGGTTGGCAATCGCCTTTATTGGAAAAGAACATTTTGATTTCAGGCTGAAGCGAGAGGATTGTGGCCAAGCAGTTTTGAATTTTCGAAAAAAAAAACAAATCGAAACCCCCATGTTTGTTACTTTACGAACGTGGGAAAATGATTCATGGGACAGAGAGCAAATTCAGACTTTGGAAATATGACATCTGGAACCAATTCGTTGTTTTATGAAGCGCGCTATTTCTATTGGATTGCAAGTGCTGTGTTTCAGGCCTACCTGATAGCCTCATTCTGCGGCCGAGAGGGCAACCTGAGTGGCCCGCATTTAGGCTATGACGATGCCAGATATTCTACAGGTCAAACCATATGATACGCAGCTGCACTGAGCGGTTTTTCTGTGTTTTTGAGAAAAACGGTCACCTCAGCATTCCCGCCAGAGACCTCTTCATCATATGTATAAACTATCGCAATTGTGACTTCTCAACCGAGACAAGGAGCGGCCAGCGGTCGAGGCCATCTCGAACTGCCCTATTCTGAATCAGAAACGAACGTAAATTAGCATCATACGAGCTATAAAGATTGTGTTCGCTCCATGGTTACAGCACAAGATCTATGTCCTGTAATGGACTTCAAGATATGAGGATGTCGCATTCGCTCAGTTACGAAATCTGATATTGCAAGTCTCTCCTGACAACTCTGTACGTAACATTTTCAAAAATTTGCAAACCGCTTCCATAAGCTGACGTTACGGTAATGGCCTGTATAATTTTTACAAGAACTGATAAAATTACCAAACCGTCCGAAGGGAACGCAAGAAAAGCCACACAGTTGTCTTGACAATGTCAACAGATGCTCTCGCATATTCACGGTTTGTCGAAGCCTACAAAAAATGTCAACGTATCATAAATCAGTTTTTACTGTAACCGTGTCGCATTGTAGCACCGTATTCTCAAATCGATAATGCGCGCTTTATCTATACAAAAAGCCCAGTCAACGTAAAAAAACGTGAGGGCTACGCCATGAAAAACAGAAAATTCCAAATCTTTTCAAGTTATCAATATATGCGGTCATTCTAAACTGCGTGATCGTCAAAATAAATTAGTCTGTAACTATGTACATACTGCAATATCAAAGAATATAACGGTTAATAAAATAAAATAAGATCAAAATAAAATGTAAAATACCATTTATTGTACATACATATTACAATAAAGTCACTTACAACCATAAAACTCTTCATGTGAATCAATATAAAATGAATCAGGTACATTTATAATTTCTTTAATAACATCACCACTCAATTCGTTATCTAAAATTAATCCTTCGTCAGCAGTTTCTGGCAATGTATTGTGCAATATCATGTACATCGCCTAATGCTCTTAAAAAACCAATTTTAACACAAGATACCGTAACATCCTCTTGCCAATTATCGAGGACCCACCTGCACATTTCTTCAAATGACATAGTTTTAATCTTTTCCGATTTACTATACTCTTTAATTACAGTCATCATCCACTTCTCTCATCTGAAATGCAATTTTAACTTAAAAGGTTTATTAACGATAAATCAAGCGGCTGAATTATCACCATCATCAACTTGCATCGCCGTTTCTCCTTTTCGGGTCGTGGAGACAGGCGCGTCAAACAGAGCTTACAACGTTCCAGATCCTGAGCCAAAGTCTGAGATTCGGCAGAAGACAACTGGAGTCTAGAACAGACTCCCTCTATATATATTTGCGCTTGGCTAATCTTGGCCGTCCCATGAGCCTTTTGCCGGTCGGATTCGCAAGAAACAGTTGCCTAGCCTTCCTTTCTGGAGGCATTCGCAACACATGCCCAAGCCATCGCAGCTGTGA
>UZAM01010307.1:361-11867 GCA_900618415.1 Soboliphyme baturini | reverse complement strand
AAATCATCGAGGTTGCCGGTTTGGTGTAAGTTCGTTTGGAACGGTCGCCCTCGACTCATTTCGGTAGCTCGATTCTTCCGCCGAACTGCGTTTCTGACTCTGAGCGTCGGTGATTTAGTATTATCGTGTTCAACGTCAAATAATTCCAGAGAATAAACGGGAAGCTCTAAATCGATCACCTTTATAGTCTGGAAATTAATTCAGGCATTTTAGTATAGTTCAAAATGATATATACAAGCTCTTAGGTTAATGGATTAAAATAAGACACGGTTTGAAGCCTATCTGTGGAGCATTTCGATAGATATTTCAAGTGTTATTCACTTAGTCACACCACAGAGTTTACTAGAAATGCTATGCTATAATATGGAAGGCCACGATGTTTTAGCTAATCGTAAACATAAGGATTATGTTTTTATAATTTGCTACTTCTTTAACATTCATACCTTTAAAATTTTAATTTGTATCCATACTGTCGCAGTGAGTGACGGCAAATGTCATTACACAGAGTAATGCGGCGACGCTGCACCGTCGCCTTGCTTCTAAACGCTTAGGCGGGACAATTTGAGCGCGACTGCATGGTACTTGAGTGGCACAGTACATTAATGAATAGCACTACTGACTAGGGTACGAACACGGCATATCCGCACGAAAATTGGAAGGTTCAAGCGTAATGTTGCTCGCGTCACCAGTCATAATGCAATTCAACCTGAAACCATTTCTTTAAGCAATACTGCCTTTTACATTTCGGTTCACAGCAGTACTGCCGTGGAGAATGACGGTACTTGTCATGGAAGGACTGCATGGCAATGTTGTACTGTCCCTTGCTTTTAGACACCTAGGGGGACCACTCTTACTGCTCCATGGCACTTGAGCACTTAGTATCAACAGCAACCTTTCTTATCTATCAGCTTTGACAGTCATTGTTCTTTCCGGATAACAGCGAAAACAGTGGACGTATCGTCTCTGGTCGTCTAGCCATTATCTAAATCGATTAACCACTATAGTGATAATAACCACTAATAAGTTGTGCATGCGGCTACATCAACTTCAACTACTTATGCAGTGCGGGTAGGTCTTCGTTTTCTTCGATAGGTGTGCTGCTAACCGCAATTCCATACGTCATGTATTCTGCATCGTTTTCTTGATTTTCGAAAGTGATATTGTGCTGCAAATGTGATCTCGAAAAAAGATGTGAAATGGTAAACTAATGTGCTCTGATTTTTTAGTATAGAATCAATCGATGCGAATAGTGGGCGAGTCGCCAAGTATACGAACATACGCCAATTAACACAAATGTACACATCATTATGTTGTCTTATTCACTTAGCGTTGTTCAGATAAGTCGGTCAGTTTCGATGACTGCCTATCCTTTTGGATGGCGGAGGAAGACGCGTCAGAAAATGTTTCTAACGTTTCTGATCCTGCGCGCACGTTTGAGCTTCAACAAAAAATTACCTGAGTTCTGGAGCAAAGTTTTTCTGCACGTTTGCCTCAGATCATTTTTAACCCCATCCTTAGAGGGTCTTCGGTCGGTCGGATGGGTAAGCAGAATTCTATGTTTTGCCATACAGAAACAAAGCAAAAAACGACGATATATACAAAGATCATAGTAAAAAACTTATTATCATGGAAGTACCTGTTGTTCAGCTGAGGTATTATAAAGTTCAAGGTCATTATGAAAATAACGATTCCTATGGCATAATAGACGATAATTGCGATAGCAATCAGGTAGATAAACAATGTGTATGCAAGTACCTAAGTCATTCAGCTTAGATATAATAAAGTTCAAGATCATTATGAAGATAACTATTGCTATGACATAATATATGATAATTATGATTGCAATCAATTTCAGTAAATAAATTTCATGCAGGTACATAGTTAGGTATTCTGAGGACAACTGGTTTCCGGTAAACGCCGGTTCTGACGGGACCTATGCGAATGTAGTTCATGCAGCTGGACACTTTAATAGTACACTTTCTTACGTGCAGCACGGTATGATGGGAATCAGGTGACAGACTAACAGATTAACTTTTCGCCTGTATCCGACAGGCCTTCTGAAAGCCAAGATGGTTTGTATATGCTGGCCGGAGCCAGAGAAACATCACAACAGTTACGAGAATCCGATCGACCGAGAGAATAAGTATGCAAAACACTGATATATACAAGGTTCATTACAGTTTCTATGTCTCCATGTCCTCTGTATCAGAAATATTATTAACAGCGAAGATGATGAATCTGATTCTCAACAATCAGATGAGCATCGGGGCTGGATTTGCCAAGGCATATGCATACACATATGACACTTTATGAGTGGCTTGCAAGGCGGTTCAATGGCGCTATCAAGCAACAAAATCGCTTGCCATAAAAAACTTTTCAGTTACCAGCTGTCATTCGGCGGTGACACCGAGTCAAAAGCGCTGACAATACAAAAAATCAGTTTCGGTCGCCCAGGTAAGCTGTTTACCTTGCAATCTGTCAACATTTTTGGAACCCAAGCATGCCAGTGTAGAGCCATTGAAAATAAAATGAAGAAAATAAGTGTGGAAGCAAAAAGAAACTGTGCTTGCTTTTTCCTCGATTGCTTTCTCTATTCGGCAGGCTATTACAATCTCCCCAACCTGTCCCTCATCTTCTAACATTTAGATTTTCTACCATTAAAGATGTCCATTTCTCGAGTCCATAAATGCCACGTGTTTCCTTTTATTTCTTGAAGTCTTTTGCTTACTGTAACTCATAATCTACTTCAGCCTCTTCACATTATCAAGAAATTACGTCTTTAGTCGAACAGTGCGTAGAAACCAGAAAATGTCTCCCGGAAGTAGGAAACCAGAACCAGAAAATGTCTACCGGTTGTAGGCAACTGCTTGAAGAGCATCCAAACTTCTTCAGCAGCTGATCGAGAGGAGACAGAGAATCGATACGGGTGTACTGGCATGGCACCGTTCCAAAAGTATGGTAAAAAATTCTGGCACCATACGCTGCCACGAATGATAGGCAACGGCTTTCTAAAGGTCCAACGGTCGTCGCATTTTCCACCATGTGGCATTCTTTTTCTGAGTAATTAAGTAAAACCACAACTAGCTTCGTAATGATAGCATGGTGGTAGTCTAAGAAGACGGCTTTGAATTGTGGGTGTGCCACGTTCGACTTGATCAAGAGGCACTCTGTTTTTACCGCAAATTCCCTTCAGCAAGAAATTAACCCAACGTACCTTCAGCGCCCCCAGCTGAAAAACAGGCCATGATTTGCAAAAAATAAGGGCAGCATAGTTTCTGGCACTGCAAGGCCAGGATGGGCGAAATGTACGACCAGGCTGTCCAATGTGACAGCCCTTTGTGATTGTACTTCGCTTTGACCCACGTGATAGCTAACTGTCCAATGCAATGCAATGCGCAACCCACATTTAGAAAACACAAATGGAATCACAGGCACTGTAGTATGCACTCAGACCAACCAGTATATGAGTGACCATTTTAGTGTTTGCCTTGTTCATCATTTGCAATATAAGCTTTTGTCAGTGGGTTTATGCTCTCATGAGTGAACATGCATTGATTTCAGATGACATTCATTTAAATTTATAAAAATTTCACTTAATAAAACAAGGCGAGATCTGTCGATTCGACAGTAAATAACAGAAATAGTCCATCAAAATATTAAAATTTCGCCTATAAGTAGACCAAGCACAGAAAACGAGTGCACATACAGGCAGTGAGTAAAACAGAAAATAAACTGACATTACAAGGCATCAGAGATTGCTATACAAATAAATTCCCGGCTATAAAAGAACCACCAAAACATAACAGCAAACCATGAAAACAGGACAAAAAGTAATCATAAATTTACAAATCGTTAAAACTTACCAAGATAAAATAAAACGAGGCGGCAAGTATAAGGTAAAAAGGGACAGCTGCAAGCTTTGTGGAAGCCGCTTTTAGGTCTTCCTCCAAAACAAGAACGTTGTCTATGACGTGAATGAATCCATTAATAGCTGCTATTTGACCACCTTCTTGCACTCGTGCAACTATGTTGCCATACGGCCAGTACAGCTCTAAGTCTGAAAAAAAATAAAGCAATGAACATTATAATCTGCGAAAAAAATCTATCAGTGCCTTTTTAAATGCAATACAACGTGCTTTAAAACATCGCCTCAGTGACAAAACTTCAACCAATCTTCTGTCCTGTTTTCAGTCAGGATTCTACAGAGGGTAGCATTCATTCGATATATCGTTCGTTCGAGTCTCTTGCTGGTACCTCTGATGTAAACAAATAAATCAGGCAGATGTCCTAGCCAGCGGAAGCAATTTTTGTTGCTCTTGCGGAAATGAATTGTGCAACTTACCAGACATCCAAGAACCAAAAAAATACGCTATTTCAGCAATCAACACTATGAGCAATAAATTTCATGTTGTATGGCGAAGGCAAATTACAATACGTCTGCCCTACGGTGCATCAGTGCAAACTCGATGTATTTGCGGTCACAGAAGTTCGCTTACAGGGGAAAGGGACGCCTGATTTGTAGGAAAGGCGGTCATTTAGTTGCTCAGAACAATATTACATAAATGCATGCCAGTGTGGATATCCTCTTGTCCCACAAGATAAGCCGGGCAGTCATTTCTGAGTAACGGGTGTAGAGGAGAATCGCCTATCGCGAATGTCTATCGCGTAAATATCAAGAGGCGACGCGAGGGTCATCGTCGCCTGTGCCCCAACAAATATGCTTTTTATGACTGCTGGCAATCGACTGCTAGCACTCGGTAGCGTTACAACGTTACAACTGTCACAGGTAACCTCAACGCTATGGCCAGGCGTACTCAGGGGTCATGAAATTGGCAGCGCTACGGACTACCGCAGCAGTCTGTTAAGCCTTTTCCTTTTAAGAAAATTTGCAAAACCACCTGGACATCACTTGATGGAAGCATAAAAACCCAGATGGATTACGTCCTCATCAAACGCAAGTGGTGCAGCTCGAAACCTGAGTTCATATTACAGCTGACACCTGCGTTGGGCCTGACTGATAACCACAGAATCGTAACGGAATTTCGTTTAAAATTGGCCGAGTCACATGGACGTCGTTTGGTTGTAGTACACCCACTTCTCGACAGTGGCAAGTTAGGATGTGAGAAAGCAGCGCAATACCAAAATGAGGTAAAGAGCAATTATAGCTCCGCAATCCGAAAGGGGAAGCGGTCAAAGAAGATAATGAAGAGCAATTTTAGTGCTACCATTAGTGCCAAGTCAAGAATTTGCAAAGTCGATTAAATTTCCTGACTTCAAGGAAGATATTTTTTCAGTGAAAGACGTGGTTCAGGTCCGGAGGAGCACAGTCAAACTGTTTCAGGTTAAGGAGAATATCCTAACCCTTAGATCGAAAGAGGCTTCCTAAGAAGAAGTTCATGTAACAACCCTCGAAGGCAGCCTATCGCGTCTCGTTCGCAAATTAGAGGGAGGTAAGGGAACATTTGGCTGGGGGAAGAAATGAAGAAGATCAACTAGGCGGTCAAAGGTGAGTGGCGAACAGTGTTCAAAGAGGTACAGCAGTTGTTCGGTAAGCAGGGGACTCGGTTTGCAAAATCCGAGACGCGAAAGGTGCCCCACTGGCAGGTCAGAAGGAAACGTCTCAAAAGATGGGCTGAGTATTTCCGGCAGCTGCTAAACGCCAGATTCGTAATTTCCGACAATTAATTCTGTGCCAACACCAGAACTTAATCCAGATTCGTGAACAAAATTAGAAATCGAATAGGCCTTGCTACATCTTAGGGTGAAGAATGCCTGCGGGGTTGGTTGAATTCTTCTGGAGCTAATTAAGAATGGAGAAACGGAAATGGTACAAAAGCTATATTCCCTGTTTCGTCAAAAGTGTACCTACAAACGTTTCCCAGGAGAAAGGAGAAGTGGAGTAGTTGCCCATATATTTAAATGGGGTCAGGTGAATGATTGTTTCAATCATCGTGGTATCACACTACTGCCAACTCGGATTATCCTGGAAAGTCTGAGATATAGAGTTGATGGTACACTTGCCCAAATCAACCAGGCTTTCGGATGGGATACTCTCGCCCGCACCAAACTTTCACTCTACCCAGAATCAGTGGGTAATGCCGGCGATTTCAATTGCCTTGGTTTTCCAGTTTTCTCGGCTAAAAGATCGCATCTGATTCAACTACATCATCTGACAATGTGAAAAACCTGAAATGCCGTAGGATAGTAGGATAGCTAAGCATATCATATTCATTGCGGAAGAGATGTAAGCTGTCATAATTGAAGGAGAACTATCTAAGTAGTTCCGGATTAACCTTGGAGTTCATAAGAGAAATGTACTTTCGCCTTTTCCATTCAAAATTGTTCTCGACTTTCTTCTCTGAAACAATGCTGACTATGGCAAAGAGGAAGGTCTCACTCTAAATGAAAGGAGCAGATAAAGATATTTGGCTAGATGTCTTGCGGTTTTATAGTACACAGACGATATTGTCCTTGTGAGTAGTACAGGAAGCGGGCTCTGTCACCTTACGACTTCCATACGCCACACAGCTGTGAAAGTCGGCCTCTTTCTTTCATACGCGGAAGTCAATAGTTACGAGAAGCCTATCCAGCTCAAATGATCTACAAGCATAACAGTGAGGTGATGTG
The DNA here is from genome assembly GCA_900618415.1 of Soboliphyme baturini. Classification (NCBI taxonomy): domain Eukaryota; kingdom Metazoa; phylum Nematoda; class Enoplea; order Dioctophymatida; family Soboliphymatidae; genus Soboliphyme; species Soboliphyme baturini. The sequence continues at coordinate 5,240 of UZAM01010307.1, read as the reverse complement.
CTTCATGAAGTCGATCAATTTCAATATTTCGGCTGCTTCATCTCCAATGAGGCACATCCAGCCAAAGTTAACTTGAAGGATCGTCTATCGATCGAAGATCGTCTAGAGTGCTCTTGGAAACTTGTCCAATAATTTGGCTAAGAAATAAGTTACTCCTTCCATGAAAATCCTTCTGCACCTCGCCTCTGTCAGATCAGCAATGTTGTACGGCAGAGAGACAGTTGCCCTAACGAAACAAAAACAACGGTTTACTTACGTGCAACAGAGTTGGTTTAGACGTATTAAGAGATTTAAATGGCAGGGTCACATAAAGAGTGACTCTTTTCTGCTAATGGCACAAATGACTTTATTAGATGTGGATATTAATATGAGACGTTAGGCCTAGTTAGATATGCTTGCATAGAATTCACTATTTTCTCCAGCCCGTGAGCTTCGCGTGTTGAAACCGAAAGACGGCACACGCCGACCAAAAAGATAGCACGCAACATAGAGGAACAACTTAAAGGCAGATCTGCTTTTGAGGAGGGATATTTTCTTCAGCGATGTAGCAATCAGTATTATAGTAAAAATGTTGAAAAGCTGATATGTTATCTACAGTGAACGTAACATGCCAGATATGTTCTGTTTATACAAACAATTATCTCAGCAAACATAAATATATGAGTACGATGAGTACTATTCTACGGGTACTTAGCTGCAGATACTGCCATAACGAAAAACAGGCAAAACGACACTCCTGACCATAAGCTCTATGAAACAAAGGTGCTCATAATTGTGTTTAATCATGAAAATGTAATTTAGACTGACAAGCCAAGAGTTGGCTACTTTCTTTTCCTTTCCGTATCCAAATTGCTAAATGCTGTTTCCAGTACACCACATCATGTTACGGCAAAGACGTGACGATCTTAGGACGTCACAGCACAACTGCTGGTTTTACGATAGGAGAATCCGCTGTCACTAAGGCATTTGGTGCAGACCGTGCAAGTGATGATAAAGCTGAAAAGATCTTTCGCCTAACTGAAAGCTCAACTTTAATTTATTCTCTATTTAATTTCCTTTTACTTATAATTCTTCTTTTTGTTAATCTCTGCTTTTTCACGTTTTTCTTTTCCTTACGTATTTTCTCTTCGTTATAATGTAATTAACATATTCCTGCTCATGTCAGAGGCAAAGATACCTTCTTGCACATTAGCAATTTCTGCTAAAGAAAGTACATCGCTGTAGGTTCCAAAAGTTTCACTTATTAAATACATCTTTTCCAGGCTTTCAACCATGTCTTTCTTCATCTACTAAGTACTAACTCTTCTGCCATGTTTGAAAGGCAGAAACGTAGTTCGAAGTTAACAGGAAAATTTCAATGGATAAAAATTTTACCGATTTCGTCCCAACCATGGTCTTAAAGTTGCCTGATCAATAATTTTCCGGATCTTAGATTTCCTGACAAGGCGGTGATAATTAGACGACTGAATATTCAGCTAGAAAGTACCGATCAAAAAGACAATAGTGAAGGAGCTACGGACGGCAGTGTAAAATCTTTATCTATGCATGTTTGTCGCCAGTTATGAAACTAGTTAAATGCCACATGGAATCAATATTATGAGGAGAGCTATTGCATTGCATAGATAAATCTGAATTGCCGTCAATTTGGGCTAAGGTTATTTTCAAGAATTGCTTACATCTTCCGCGTCGTTGTACCAACACACGTTGGTCATTCATCATTATATAAGCTCTTTCGCGCAGATCGCTGTACATCAACGCCACTCCCTGAATCAGATGTCGCTTCATCACCTAAAAATCACAAATGAATGTTCACTCATGCGGTAGGGGAAAGAAGGCTTACGAATTGAAGGGCAGACCAGTGTTTGCCGTCGAAAAACTTTGCACGCAACTCCAGCGGGACCTTGGTCCAAGCCTCATCGCTTGGTGCAAAAAACGTAAAGTTTTGATTTGCTTGCAGAACCTCCCAAGGCGCCAATGTATACCGTAAATTCATGTGGCTAATGCCGTAGAAGGTGGTTCTTAAGAAAATAACATTGAATAAGTATAAGCGAAAGGAAAATACAAATAGAAAAATGACAGTACTTTAATCCGGTCTCATTCCGCATAATGTCATACATATTTTGATAAGGAACGCCAAGCACCCGATCTATGTAATGGATTATGCCATTCACCGCTGCTACATCCTCCTGCCAAATTGAAGCTGTCACACCACCACCGATGACGTAATAAGCTAAAGAATGCAAAAATATAGCGAAATATTAAAATAACAAATTTTAAAAACAGTGAAATTTGAATTAATTTTATTCTGATTAAGTTCAAAATTAAACGAATTGTGTTTGCATTAAACACTAACTGGTTCTGAACATAAGCAGCAGAGAAGTCCACTATATATTTAATGCCTAAAGTTTGACTAGTATGTACGATTCATCATCAAGAAAATGTCCATTATTTATTACTGTGCAATAACCAGTACAAATAAAATCTACTAGTCTGAACATCAGTACAAGAGAAAACAAACAGTGACAAATTTCATATCTGTTAGAAGCACAGTTGTCTTTCTTTCTACATAGCAGTCTTCGTGAGAAGTTTGCCCGTTGTTCGTCTAATTCGAATGAATTTCGTCGTCTTTCTGATAGAAAGACGGACAATCTTTCCACAAAAGATTTTCAGTACGCATTCTTCGAGAATTAATACCGACCATGGTGGTAGTATAAAAACCGTCTGCATACAACCCGTTGGATAACAATACCATACATGACTATATCTTGGGATAATGATTGGACACCGATAATGATTGCAACGAGCAAGGTAACCATTACTGCAGTAGAGACCGTTGCCCACTACTGATTTGAAATGCGATCTCTGAAGGTCAGACACCAAAAATCTCGGCTACTCTGATGCTCAAACACTGTTAACCTCAGATGCTGGTGATAACTTTCGTCGCCAAAATATTGATTAGCACATCTTTCTCGTGGATACAAACCAGACGAGTATAAACTCGTCGACTTGCAAGCATCAGAGATAGTATGGTGTTCTGGTTTCGTATTACCAGACTGGACGAGATGGAAGGCAATGCAATTTGATTCGATGCTTAAAAAGGCTGCAATTCGCCTTGATCTACCTGATAGCTGTTTATTCATTGTAATAATCTGCAGAAACTGCAACCACTCCTGTTACTTGCCTAGAGCATCACTAAAGTATACCCGATGTAAACAAGGCTACCGTGGGCAAGTCTTGTGCCATTATTTATGTATGCATATCGCATAGCCTGAGCATCGCAATCGTGTGGCATACTCATCACTATGGAATTAACTAAGCGTAATTAAGGAAGGAAGGAAGGAAGGAAGGAAGGAAGGAAGGAAGGAAAAACGTCTGCAAACGTTAGCATACCGATTGTCTTCCCACTAACACGAAAGAATTATATATCGCCTATCTCTTCAGTGTGAAGCCCTGATCGCCATTTCCATTTCATCAGCCAGAAGTGCCTTACTTTAAATGCAGAACAGACAAAGGTGATGTGGCAAGCATAGCGTACTCTTGCTTCCCTTCAACTAAACAGAACTCATTTATTCAGAATTCAACAACCTCCAAATGAAGGAAAGTGACCTAACGTGGACTAAAACCCCAGACTTTCCAGCCCTGAGTCAAATACGTTATCAAGTGAACAACCCGTCCTCAGGAATATAGGTAAATATTTAACAAATACATAAATTGAAATTGACGGCCCAGGACGGCGCGTTCCGTCGATGCGCACCAAAATGGCCGCTCCCTCATTGCCTAGCAAGAATGGAACAGTAACAATTTATTTGATTTTTATTGCGATGCCACTTTTAACGGTACTATCACAAATATAGTATGCAAGCCACAGCTACTAAGCACTTAATGTATTAAAATGAGTAAAAGCGTGGGAACTGTGAATTTCTGATTATGCTATTAGTTTTGCCGACTACGGGCGTACTTATATTATTTTTTGGCCAATCGACCTTCCTAAAATACAGCTGTCGCAGATTGTCGAAAGTATTGACCACGGTTTCGTTGTGGATCTGATCTGACGTAAGTTCTTTGGAAGGGACGATATGAAGTTTTAAGATCTAAAGGAAAGTGATGATGGATTTAACTGAATATTGGCCAGTTTTCAACTGCAGTCAGCCATACCTGCTCGAGCCAAATGCGATTTCGCAAAAGGCGCCGTTCCACGTCTTCAGGAATGCGATCGAAGGCTTCGTTAATCGGTGCGAAAAATGTCACCATTCCGCCAGTGGCCGCTAACTGACTGGTCACCATGTGACCTATGGTATTTAAGTAGATCATAAGACTCCTTGAAAGAATACAAAATGACCAGCGAACAAATAGGGATTGCACATGTTTAGTACGTGCATTCGTTCTTCTCCATCAACAGCTGATGGATGGTGGTCGACACGACGCCGAGGACGGTATCGATTACGTGAACCACGCCGTTTTCAACCGGGATGTTCGGTTCGACGATCTTCGCCCAAACGGCACCGCGCCTGAAGCGACCGTACCGCTCAAAAACGTTGCTGACAGCATACACTAAACAGACTCCATGACATGCATAAATAAGCATATAATGGCAGGTGACTGAATGGTCATTTGTCTTACCATTCCATCTGCCGGTTTTGCGGTCGGTCAGATTGCGCATGGTCAGCATTAACTTGTAGTTGTCGCCCAGTCCGTCGGTAAAAAACAACAGTGACGGATAATAATGTGTACCGTAGTCGTACAGCCAGGATTCAGTGAAAAGCACACGGTTGCGACTGGTCACGTGCGCTAACAAAACCTAGAGATCAGGGATAAACATCTGAAGGGTACGACCGGCTGTAATTTGAAAAGGCATACCTCTCGATCGACGGCCGTTCTA
>UZAM01010301.1:0-13956 GCA_900618415.1 Soboliphyme baturini | reverse complement strand
TTAATCAGTTAACCTTCCAGCACTTATCTCTTTTCCTTAATCTATGTATCTAATAAGGTCACCAGTACCCGAAACAGTATCGATTCATTCCTTACGTGTTGCTGCCATTTATCGTCGCTTATGACGCGTCCAGTGCAACGTAGTTTAACTCATTTATGTTTTCGTTCACTAAAACAACCAGTTGCTACCACAGTCTTGTCCTACTGTAACGGATAACCACCTCACTTTCATTCTTCATGGCAGGTGTTCGTGGCTGTGCAAAATGGCATTGCGTTGCATTTCGCGATGATATGTTATTTCTGTCGTTATGCGTATTTATATTATTATTTCTATATTATGCTATTTCTGTATTATATTATTTCTTTGTTATATTATTTCTATCGTTATGTCGGCTTCTGGCAAAATGTATTGCAAAAGTAGATTTACGCATGGCGCAAGCATAAATTACTCACAGTTTTGACTTGCTCATGATTGACCTTCGCTTCGAAGCTCGCGCGTTGACCAATCGCTCTACGGCATATCATCTCAATGTACGGGCAGCACCTGCTTTCGTTTTCCTCCGTTCGTGTCTTGATGACTGTGCTGCTGACGCTAAGCGTTTTTCTCACTAAAAGCAATAAAAACTCATTTCCTGTGCGATGACCTGATCATGAACAGCTGAAAGCTTTCTGTTTGATTTGCATCACCAAAACGTTCTCCTTTCAAATATGAACGCAAATAATGCTCGAACGGAATGTTCAGATTTTAATAAGAAACAAACAACACGGACTCTAGATCTATGGACGATGTTACTGAAAAAGAAAATAAAAAATTTTTAACTGCTTGAATGTCGGTCTTTCCTGCTTTCCCTATGACACCGTTTCTCGCGCCGTTCTTTTAATTAAGTAAATAGTGGGGCACTGATCTCCATTTCCATGCCATTAGTGACGAGTGCCACATTTTAAAGACGGAGTCGAATAGCAGCTGTGTGATAAGCATAGTGTGTAGCTAACTGTTTTCCGTCCAAGAGTTGTAGCCATTCGTCAGCGTGTGATCTTACCGGTTCGGAATCCGACGCTCTACCGACTGAGCAACCTCGGCCAGAGCCAACCTACTGGCTAGCAGGTAAATATTCTTTAAAACAACCAGAATATATAGGAAGCATGAAAAATTGTTTTTCGGAGGATTCTGTTATCATTCTTTTGAAGGCGTGTTGCAGAGACGGTTTTGATGATCTGCGCTACGAGCTGTGATAAATTTTACTCGAGTACCATTCATTTAAGTAGTCTGCCCCGGGACGTCATGAAGTTCACCTCGTCAACCTTCACTAACGCTGTTCTGCGGAGTATGCTGATTACGCGATGATTCCGAGTGAGGATGTGCCGACCTGCGGGGGCAAGCAAAATAGAGATCGAAATAAAAAACAAATAGAAAAGACTAGAGCCAGACGAGTTCGAGCGACATATAGATAGTATTGAGTAGCGAGGTTTTGGGAAAGGAAAATGAACAAGCACAAATAGAAGACGAGAAATTTGAACAAGGGAAAAGCTGAAGACCGTTTAAGTCTACGCTCAATAAGATTGTTTTCATAAGGGAAGATCTGCTGAGCTGTACAGGTCGAACGATAACGAACTATGTTTTTTATTGTTACGCGTTTTCACCCATGTGAACTCTCTCATTTAATGCTTTCCATTTCTTGACATCCCTCCTAAGTCTTATTTTCACTAACAAACATGGCAGAGGGATAACGAGTTCTGAAAACGATAAACAGCTGAGCCTCTAGCCTCTTCATATTCAACCGTGTTGTGCAGTACACTCGCCCAAGTGGAAGAGTCAACATTGAGCAACACTCGTGGACAGCATAATGATTGATAGCGCCACATCCTCAACGATAAAAGCACAACAAAACCGTCCCGTTCTTCCCTCGGTAGTTGGACTGTTGCAGGCGAATACCGTAGCTGGTCAGGCAAACTCATGGCCTTTTGAGAATACCCTTGTTACGTGTCAAACCTCCTGCGGTTTACTGACGCTGGCAACGTACAAGTGCAGACCATTTCTAGGTGAAGCAAGACCTCAAGAACCGCAGGAAGAAGTTAGGAAAGTCAAGTGGGGTGGTAAGATTCAGTGAGAAGAAACGTTGTTAGAGATTAAACGTGGATACCTGTTCCACAGGATTGGCAGTTGGAAGTACAGGGGAAGTAGTGATTATTATCCACAAAAGATTAGGGAACTATATGGTGAAAATGCATAGCACTTCGAAGAGATTTTATGAGTTTCAAAGAGATACGATTGCAGCTGACCCAATTGTTTGAGCAGGCGTCAAGCCATCCTAATGAAGACATTGAAGATTTTTGCGACAAAACAGAAAAATGAATGAACATGAAAAGATTAATTTCATTTCATCGTTGGTGTTTTCAACCAGTTGGTTGAAAGAACGTTGGACCTGAGCGAGGCAAGGAATGTCCTGTATTTGGGAATGACAAAGGAACGACATTGATGACCGACAGGTAGAGTTTTTTGGGGGAAAACAATTCATTTGTTACTAAAAAAATCAAAAAAGCAAGTAAGAAATGGATATGGAAAGGCCGAAGTGATGAACCGAAAAAGGAAATCGATTTCGTGCTGAATAAAATGAAGAGCCCATGGCAGGACTTCTTGCTGCAGGTAGCGACCACACGCTCGTCAGATGCAAAAAGCATGAGGGAAAGAAATTGCTTTAACACAGCACACAGGACCCTCGATGTGCAAGCAGTAAAGAAGAACTCCTACTATTCAAGTTCAAATTAAATAGCCAGTTCTACTTCCTTCATGGAATGCAAAATGCAGAAGAAGAAATGGACAATAACATATTGTAATATATTAGGGTACAACTTAAAACGCCGGGAATCACCTCCGGAAGAGGTATTATGAAATGTGACAAAAAATCACGAATCAGACGATAGAACTCATAAAAGGAAAAGAATGGAGATAGCAACAGATCAGAAATCATAAATCGAATATTTGGAACTTTGCAGAACCTTGAGGAAACAGATGAAGGAAGGTTTCCGAGCATTCAAAGGCAAATTGGTAAAGGAAACTATTACAAGCAACCGAAACAGGAATAAATTAAACCGAAGATTGACGATCGGGAAATCAACATATTTTAGCCGTCAAAGCAGTAGACGAAACTGCCATCAAGGACGGACAAGAGATTCTAAAGTAAGTGATTTAAAATTTATAGAAAATTGTATAGAGATGAAGAACAGCAACGCTGTTGGTAACGATAAGGAAGCTGTAGGTAACAGTGAAGTCGACGAAATTCCAGATGTAGTGCCAGAAGAAGTGTGACTGCAATAAAACAGACTAAGCAAGGAAAGACTCCTGGCCGAGACTGCATTACAGGGGAACTGGTGGAATCACGAGGGGTAGCAGTTATCAAGATGTTAAGCGTTTCTTATCACTCTCTCGGATGGAATTGAAAATTCTAGATAATTCGACTAGTGCATCGGTCATTCTAGTTCACGAAACCTGAGACAGGGAGGATTTGAATAATTACAGGCCGATCAGTTTGTTTAGAATTATTTAAGGGATCTTTAGAGGAAAACCGGACGTTGCGCGTTCAAAGGAACAGGCGCGATTCAGACGTGGATGTAATACGACGGACCATCTCCAGGTGATGGAACGACTATTTCAGATAAGCAACGAATATCAGCTTTTTCTTTGCTTGGTATTCGTCGATTTCGAAAAGGCTTTCGACTCGGTCTGCGTCTGTTCTGTACTGGATTCCTTGAGAATCCAGAGAATCAAGGAAAGGTACCTACGCCTGATTGGATGATTTACAGCAATTCAGCTGCCAGTGTGAATCTTCATGAATGTACGGACAAGTTCAAAATGGAAAAGACCGTTCAACAGGGTGATACAATATCACCGAAGTTATTCGCAGCAGCCCTAGAAGAGGTTTTCAAAACAGCCCGTTTGGAAAATCATTTTCTGAATATAAATGGACATCAGTTAAGTCACCTGCGATTTGCGGGCGATACTCTTATTTTCCCAAGGTCTCTAGAAGAGCGTTAAAGAAGAATTCAAGAGTTGAACGATGCCGGCATCAAAGTGGGGACCGAAAATGAAGTTAGAGAAGATTCATGTTATATTTAAGAAATACATGGCCGTACGGTCTGTTGAAGTCCATGCACTCAGACTTGATGGAAGAGTCACAGTAGGTTTCTCTGGGACAGCTCACCTCTGTCGTTTGGAATCGACTGTGGGAAATCAACAGAAAAACAAAAATGGTGTTCGACACTTTTGGAAGACGCATTTTTTCAGTCTGGAAACCTCCCTTATGCCTGAAACGTAGAACAGTCGATCATTTTGTGCTCTCAGTGCTAACGTGCGGGTGCGAAACGTGAATCTTACGTCACAAGCTACAGATTGCACAAGGCAGCATGGAAATATGTGCAGAACACGCGGAAAGAAGATTCGACCATCGCTGGACCAGAGAAACTTTAGACTGAGTTTTAGAAGATAAGGCAAACGATTCATCGGAAATCCTCCAGATAGGCGATAGGATGAACTGAAGAATTTCGCTGGATCAAGCTGGATGACAATCGCAATAGCAAAAGTCAATGGCGAAGTCTTGAAGACACCTCCATCCAGCAGTGGATCGACAAAGGCTGATGATGACGATGATCATTTCTTGTCATGCTGACGGATGAAAGTGCATGATTCGTCGCGTATCCACAGCCTGAGGCGTGGCACATTGGTTCAGGTCCGTCATGACGTGGCATTGACTTCGTGGCGTGTCCGAAATCTGATGCTGTATTTGACGTGTGCAACCGTTTTTCTCTGAGCACTTGTCGTTGAAATTAACCCCTGACTTGATGAGGAATCTGATTGTCGACGGTTGCCTTAATACCGTTTTGTTTAGCGTGAACGACAACGAGCTATCATTTAAAGTACACGGCAAAGAGGAGGTGAATCAACGCTGGCTGGAGAACGTATTCCTCATTCCTCATCATCGCCAGGCGCCCATCGATCTAGACGTGATCGCTGACAAGGCTTGTGAGTGAAGCGCACTGAGCGACCGTTGCTTTCGTTGTCCGTCAGCAAGTGACCTACTGTACTGCTTTTCAGATTCGCTTATGAAGAAGGCCAGCGGTCAGGTGCTGAACGATGCAGAAGTGATCGAAGCGGGAGTCGGCAGCGGCGAGGTAAACGACGATCATGGTTGATTTGAAATCAAACGGCTTTCACATGTTTTCTTTGTGTTGCGTAATTTTTTGACGCAAAGGTCGGCGCGAGAAACGAGGTCGGCTAATTTCCGTTGCAGAGTTATGCTTTTCGCATTATTCGATCGTGAGTCTTTATTTTACAGTAATTTGACCGTAGCCCTTCTGCAATTTTCCCATGTGTAAGATATCGATTAGTGTACATTGCCTCCGAACATCGGGCGAAATGCTTAAGTGGCTTCGTTGTAGTCACGGATCATCCGAAGACAAACATCGGCGAAATCCTATTAAGTTCTCCACTGATTTAGCTGTAGTACTTCAGGCCTAGCCGTGGTTAAGTCCTTTTAAACATGGATTGTTTCGCGCTCATTGTGAGAGAGTAGATTTTGCCCTGTTCAGATTCTCTCATGTCCGTTTTAACGCAAACGAACATAACTGCCTGGAGTTGAAGTTAATGGGTCGACTGGTGTTGAAACCTCGGTTGACTGAGGTAAGCGTTCGAAACAAGTCGAGGACCATACTGATTCGTTTTCAGTTGCTGCATTGACGTTGACTCGAGTCTGCCGCCAGATGTTTTGCATGTAGGATACCCGGAAAGGTGTGCAACATCCAACAGACATAGCGCATAAAATTGACAAACAGGACAGTAGCCACGTCGCATTAAATTGTTCAGTACCAGAGTTAGATGCAAGGAAGTAAGAAGTACCCTATCTTGGGCAAGAAATGGCTTTCCGACTAGAACGATCTTGATGGAGATTATGAAATTGTCGCTGAGACAGCTTTTTTCAGGTAAGTGTAAATCGGTACCGTTCATTCTGCAATGGTGAATGATGGGCAATCTCCTCAGGTGCTTGAAATTCCTAACATTACGTTAAAACTTGGTCAGGATTCATTGTAGCGTCGCAATACGATGATATTAGATTATTCAGCTGATAAAACTTTAATTTTCCCAGATTATTATTATTCGAAAAATAAACCCCGTTATTATTGGTTTGATAGCAAGCAGATAGCATTCAGTACCACGAGTAAGAATTACATTCTCCTGTCATTTCTTCGGATTTACGCGGCGGCGAAGCGTACCGCCTTCTTGCTTCTAGTGGACCAACTAGAGTCAGCAAAGTGGTGCTATTTTTTGTCCTTGCGCTGCAGATGCTCAATTGCAAAGGATATCTAGCCTTATTAAACGTTCATCTAGTTCGTAGAAGTGACAGAAGAATTTTAGTTTATTATTATTGTTGTTGTTTTGTCAACATCGTCCGAGGCTAACAGGGCATAAACGGAAGGTTAACCTAAATCTGGGACGTCTGACAGTAAAATTGGCACTCCAGATTTTAATTAGACAGTGACTACATTCAGTCCTGCGGTGTAACTGGAGAAATGGCTAATTGCCTGACTGAACATGGGCTCCCACACCCATGTTCTATGTGGTTATATTCCTTGAGTCGAACTGCAAGCAAGAACGAATCACATCTGTGCAGGAGCTTCGTGTTTGCCTGAATTTGCTTTAGATTGCTTAGCGTGAAAATGACATCAATTTTAACGGATGACCGTTAAAATCATTGCGGTGATGAGATTTACGTGTATATAAAAAAATATTCGATTGGTGTCGGTCAACGGATGAATAATGCATGGCACCATTTATTGCTTGAAGCTCCGCGGCTGGCCGTTTATTTTTTTGAACTGAACCGTGTTTTGGTTTTGTCGTTGAGTCTTGATTCTCCATCCTGGGACCGCAGTTTTCAAGTTATGGCTCATGAAAATTTACGACGTGGTGTGTTTCACATAACCGTGTGTCATGTTTCTTGCATAGTCGTTTCAGAGACGCCATATTCGACTACTTGGTTTGATTTGTCCTTAATTCTTTTGCGCCAAAGCATGATCAATTAGCAACTGGTTTTAAATGCAAATAATTCCGATGAGTATTAGTTACTGTAGAATTTCCATACTTCTAGCATATGCATATGGTGCTTCAGTCATTTAAAGACTCGATTACGAACCTGGTCCATCAGTCAGAATCAGTTATCATCAAACGATTGCTCAAGTCTTGGCGATTTCAACCATTGTTAATGAAGGAGTCAGCTTCACATAAAGGATTAATGCAACTCAGTTCTGGTAAATCCTTTTTGGGTCAAATTACAATGTGCCATGCAAAACTTTCGGTTATAATAAAAACAGAGTACTTTAAAGTAGGCTGGCTCATAGGTTATGATCTTGCGAGTCAAGTAGCGATTGACCTGATCAGTTAACTATATATTATTAACATTTACTGCTGATTTATTTAAAGTTTCTCGCAGTGTGTTCCTTTCATTTGGTGCCACAATAGGCAGCACGTTCTTGTGCTGCATGCCTCATGGCCGTCGAGTTTTATTTGTGGTACTTCTTCCTTATTTGCGGGTCTGAAGAAGGAATTCTAGAAAATCTCGGCGGCTTGGAACATGTAGGACAAGAACGAGGCTGCTTATTATGTGACCAAATAAAAGGAATACACCGAGGGAGAAATTTTCTCAGCCGAAACATAAGGAAGTCTTGATAATTCAGTCCAACCAATGTATGAATAAACATATTTGTATGGAAGTAAGATCGCAGTGAACCGACGTTACGAAACAGCTTCCACAGATTGGACTTCAACCTCAGTAGAGAAGTTCGTACCTAACTGTATCGATGTGAACTGTAACATTTTGTTTTATGACATGTATCGTCCTGAAGACGACCCAAGCATGCTCCGAAACGTTAGAGAATATGTATATAATAAACTGAATATGCGGTATCGTCTCGCAAAGAAATTTTCGAATGACATATTACAGGCATTTATCAGTCGACTGAGCGGTTCTGGATCTGGGTCTTGACTCAGCGGTTGCAGGCCGATGATTCAAGACAGCAACATCATTTCCTTAATTATGCTATATTGCAATAAAAACGACTTGTTTGTACGAAACATGCTCCTGATTATAAACTCTTTGCGCTTACATGTGACATGGTGGCAGAGCAGAAGAGATTGGCTTCAAACTCTAGCAAACTGCAATTTTTGTCTTAACCATGGATTCGCTTTACCAAGGGATTTTATACACCTTGCTTGTGACCAGGGACTGATCAGTCGATAGAGTGAGCGTCGCTCTCAGAACTGAGCCACGGTTAGGGTCACTCGCCTTTCTTCCTGTTAAGGTTGATAAATGAGTTTTATTCTGTTTGAAGTAAACAAGTGACAGCACACAATGCTTCCCACTGTCGTCTAGGCCTTTAAAATGATTCATTCTTCCCCGATGTGATGGAAATTGAGATCAGCTCCCCACCGTTAACTTCATGAAACGAAGGACATCGAAAATGGCCCCATCGTGAAACTGTAGGCAATGCCAACATTCCAGCGGTTAAAATCCTTCCTACCTTAAATAAGTAGATCAAGATCGTTTTTTTTCTGATTTTCTACTTATCGACATGAAGGAGTGATCTAGAGCACGTTAAGGCGCAGCAGGCAGATCTGTGACGGTCAGTTACAGCTGAAACATCCAGTATGATGTCGTTTGGCGCCGCAGAGAATATATTAATCCTTTTGTCCTAATATGTCGTACTAAATCCCTCGTCTATTTCATACCATGCCATACCGTTGTAGCAGAGATACAAAGGGATCCTGTTTACAATTAGGTTCATTTTAAACATGATGTCTGAGTGAAGAAGTCACTGTTGCAACTATAGTTGTGACAGACCTAAAGCGTTGGCGAGTAGAATGCCAGAGCGATCTTCCTATGCTTGTTAATTTAGACCTTCAACGCTCTGCTTGTCTGACCGAGATGAATGCTATTGCTTCCTCACAGTTTTTTTCGGATGGAAGGCGTTATAGCGTCCTTGCTATAACGAATGGCCTACAGTGTTGCCGTGGCGGAGAACAGATTAAAGCTATGACTTTTCATGAGAACTTAAGGGATTGTGTGGATGCGTCTATGATAAACGGTGTGGGGGAAGCTTATTGACGGGCAAAATGGGGCAGGGCTAAATAGATTGTGTTTAAATACCAAATTTACTGTGTTCTATTTATGTAGTTATGATTACATTTGTAGCTTTGATGACGGACTCAGTTCGGACCGAAACATCCGTATCTATATAGATTGTTTATAATTAAAGATTTTATGCTCTGTCCACCCCTTTGTGATTTTCTAAAGCACGTTGTCGTCTTTCGCGTAAATAAATGGCTCATTCACTATTTTCAATATAGGTTTCTTATTTATTTTCGAAAATTAGTAGTTTTTAGTAAGGCCATAATGTCACCGTTAATTTTATACTAAATGTTTGTACGTATTTGTTTTTACAAGATGTAAACGAAGTTTGTTTTTTTTCATCGCCAAGCATCCTCTAATATGCACAGTATTTTAAAGATTTTTTACACAGCATTTTATTATTCTCGTATAGGCAGGTGATGAAGTCAACAGGAGAAATGTAAATACTTAAGAAATCGTGAAAAAGACTGTAAGTACCTGTTGCCTTGTGGTTTTTCGTGCTTACACTACGTGAAAACTGCCGTAATTTTCCGTTTAATTGAAAGAACTGAAAAGAATTTCATGACACCTATTTTCTACTGTGAACTTAATAATTTATTTACATGTTAGCATGTTCACGTATAACTAAACAAATTTTTGAGCAAAAGTTTTAGTAAGCAAGTGCGTAAATAAACATATATAGAAGTCTGTTAGCTGGCATGAAACTAGCTGCCTAAGTGACTAAGAAAGTGAGAAAATAAGCAAGATGTAGCCAAGTACAAGACGAACTGAATGAGAAAACACGGTGGGAGGTAGGTAGGTGATTAACAGTTCAAATCAGTATGTATTACCACCTAAGTGGTTAAGTAGATGATAAGTAAGAAAACAGTACTTAAGCAACTAAACTATTGTGATGCTCAGCTGCGACTCCATTGTCGAAATACTATTTCGATAATAATATTACACTCAGTTTACCGTCAAAGGATTTCCTCACACAGGGACAACCGGTTTTCTGGAGTAAGATTACCCCTTCTTGGTCGTACCAGTCGGCTTAGAGAATTCTGGTACTTTGTTTAGGATGTGTTGTTATCGTACAGGTCGGGGAGGGCGGTCTGCAAAGTTTAGCCTCCCGTTTAAGGTATTTTATGGAAAACAGCTGGCCGCTGTGATGCATCCTTTTTTGACTTTGTTGGACATATAGTTTCGGAGAACAACAGGCCAGCTACACACTTAAGTAAAAAGTCAGTTTGCACGTTAACGATCACAAAAGCAAAGGGAATGGGTGGGAAATCAAAAAAGCAGGCGAACAAGTTAATATCAAATGAATAAGTCAGTGTATATGTATGTAGCAAGTGTATGAGAATATGAACAGCATTGCAAATAAGCAAGTAAGTAGGCATGTAATTGATTCAATCAGTAATTAAATGATGTGTAATAAACCAAGTAAACAAATCAGTAAATGGGCATGCAAATAAGTGAGTTTGTTAGTAAACAAGCCACAAAGGCAGTAAGCGCGTGGCAACCAAGTAAGGAAGTCATCGAGAAAGCTGAAAAGTTTGTGAGCTAATAGTTGAGTTAGCAAGTTGGCAAAGAGCTAAACAGTCCAGCGAGCAAATAAAGTAGGCAGATAAGCTTTAAACTGACTAAATGAGCTAGCGGGTTGGTTGGTGATTAAGCAAATTCGTGAGGTAAGCAATTAAGGGATGAGATGCCTAAGCATGTCACTGCCTAATTAGTGATCAAATAAGTAATTATCAAGCAACTATGAAAGTAGGCAAAGTATGAATTAATGGATTAGATAATTAAGTAGACAAGTAAGTGATCAGGTAAGAAACTAAGTAAGTAAGGGAATAAACAGGCATTTGAAAAACCAAGTGAACAAACAAGTAAGAAAGTAAGCACTTAACTGACCAAGTGCGTATTCAACAGCAAGTAAAGTCGTGTAAGTAAATAGGCAATTATACAAGCCATGGCGCAGGTAAGGAACACGTTGAATAACTTGGCATCTAAGTAATCAAATAAATCAGTTAGCAATTATTAAGTTAGCACGTGTTAAAGCAATTAAGCTGCACATTGGTAGATAGTTGACCAAGTCAATCAAGAAGTGACTGAAACATATATTCAAACGTTACTCGTTTGGGACTTGTGCACAGGCTGTAGATGCTTTGGAGAACAAACATAAAAACTGCTCACTGACGGGCGAACATCGAAGAGGAATATGTCTTTTTCGGCACCACTGAACGTTGTCTGATATCAAATTGAAATACCTTTTCTAACGATTAGATATCATAATTATAGGTTGCTGTTTATGCTGTTAGTTTCCGATGATAATTACCAAACATTAAGTGAGATAATAGTTTTGAGGATTATGTAGGTTAGTAAGTCAGTGAATGAGGTAGTCCATAAGTATTTAAGGAAGGGAGGAAAACAGCGAATAAGTAAGGAAGTAGGAAGAAACCAAGAGGCGGTCTATTGAAGAAACAAGTCGGTCGTTGTATCAAGAAGTATGTAGCTAAACTAAGGTGACGTAAAATATGTAAATAAGGGAAACTATATGCTTTTGATTTGCGCTCTGCCCACCACCAGTCTCTCTTCTTTCTTTGCCGTTTTATTAAAAATGTCTCAAAATTTAACGTTCTTTTTTATGCTTGAGATTGTTTCAGTGGTCTTCATGTTTCTTATGGATTGTTGCCTATATACACTTTACTACATAAATCACCTACGACTCGGCTCACTGTCAAGGTACAGGGAAACAAACTGTATGTATTACTTTACTTAGACAACGAGCAGTGTATGGCTGAAACCGTCGATCATTTGTGTAGTGACGTGTATATGCGGAACAGTCTCGTAAGAGACATGAAGAT
Source organism: Soboliphyme baturini (assembly GCA_900618415.1). Classification (NCBI taxonomy): domain Eukaryota; kingdom Metazoa; phylum Nematoda; class Enoplea; order Dioctophymatida; family Soboliphymatidae; genus Soboliphyme; species Soboliphyme baturini. The sequence continues at coordinate 1,941 of UZAM01010301.1, read as the reverse complement.
CACGGGACTATATGTGGTCCGCTTGACCGTATATGGGTTTTGCAGAAATGAATCATTTGATCTGCATATGTCATGTTCATAGGATTCACAGTTCGCCCACAGACTAATTATTTGCTGGATTTGTAGATCTTTGCCCCCTGTGTGATATTATTCATCGAATCTTTCCTTGTACCATTCTCCAATTATACCTTTTCCGCACAGTGGTGACCTCATCTTGTCGAGGATTTAGTTAATGGCTGTCTAATTCGGTCCGACGAGTGTCATTTGCCGTCGCGGATGCTTTCGTCACCCGATCGAATTGCGGCGATGTCCCCGGGGAAACTTATGTCATTTCGTCATTATGGCCGGCAAAAACCGCCATTCGCGTTGTGAGGAGGATGACGAGTCAAATTCATTAGAAAATGATTGAAGTCGTATCGGTCTTTCTCGTCTGGTCCGTGACGAGTGTGCATGAACGTCACCGCCGTCGCGGTCCAAACGCTACTTACAGTTTTTGCTATTGACGCACGCAATTTGCATATAAATCCGTGGCTGTTTCCGATTTTCCGCATTTGTCATACTCGTAGTGTATGCTTCCCATCACCTTAGCTCAGCACTCATTTTTGACGCTGTCTGCACCACCACTTCGTTCCTACGCTGCCCTCGTCTGTCCGTTGAAAAGCGTTGTCGAAGGTGACGTGGTTGTTTTGATTTTAGGATCGCTTGCCGGTGAGGAAGCGACGCGATGAACAGGCTGTCGCGCCAACCATTATCATCTGTTCGGTGCTGGTCACGTCCTTCTTCGTCCTGTTGCTGCTCTATCTGTACCGCAACCGCCGTTACCGCAGTGACAACCGAACGTTCGGCGGCCTGGACACACAGAACCCGTGGCTTGGCAAGTCTTCGAAGGACTACGAGGTGAAAAGTTTGAAATAGGCTAGTGCATGACGGCATAGGTTTTAATAAAGTAACGTCGTCACTTACTTTTGTGTTTAAGTACTCTGTGTTGTACTTATTATTCTGTAGTATGTGAGGGTGGGCTATCACTCTTATACCTCAGGGGCGAATAGGGCTATTCAGATAATTGGGCGTTGAACGGGCAAACGACAAAGATACGGCCTCACATGGACGACACGATAAAGTACACGAATCACTCTGTCCATGGGCAAACATCGTTCAGCAGCATACAAACGTTTGATTAGTTAATAAGGTAATAACCGATTTCATGCTTTTAACGGAGTTTGTCTAAGATTGAGGTGGAGATTTTATTTCTTAAATGGCGCCGCCCATATGCACCGTTTTTCGTTATATAAAGGAGGGTTACAAGACAATAGCAGTTTCATTTTCTCATTAAACGTAATCATACCGAATTGAAACGGCGAAGGCACAGCGTAAAGAAAAAAAGCAGTTCTCACTTTACACCAGCTGTTTTGTTGCACCACGACCTTCCTTCTGGACGCTAAGCGGGACCATTTAAGCAGGCCACGGCTCCATGGTATTTAAGCGTCTGCAGTGCACAGGACGCAGGATTGCGTCTCAAACATGAGTTGCACAAGAGTATGTTCAACCAAAGAATATTGCCACAATCAATAGGCAAAAAAGTGACAAAATAGAACCCCTATGTTGTGGTGGTGGAGCTTTTGGTACCGCCGCTGAGTATATCATGTTAATCACAATGATACCGGACTGAAACGGCGAAGGCACGGTGTAAAGAAAGAGAAATGTTTCAATTTTTGATAACAAATTTATGACTGCCGACGTTGGTTACCCCGAACACCAGGATTAATTATTTTTGTCTATGTATGTGCCTCGTATAGTGGCCGATTTAGTTGGAGCTCTGATGCACCCTTGTTTTACCCAACTCGGCGATGCGCTCGTGTATCCAATCCACCATGGAGTCTTGGCCTGCTTCAAAAGTTCCTTAAGCAACTACAAGTAAGGATGTGGTATACTTGCGCCCAG